>JBAKGM010019554.1:0-10367 GCA_037177215.1 Asparagus racemosus | reverse complement strand
CCAAGGCAGATCGTACACGACAACGGTCCACAATTTGTTAGCCAAGCTTTCACCCGATTCTGTGATAAATTCAGGATTCGAAATCTGGCATCAACAGCATATTATCCCGCCGCAAATGGACAAGCCGAAGCTTTCAATAAAACAATCATCAAGATTCTTACCAAGATGGTTGCTTCAAACAAGGAGGATTGGAATGACAAGTTAGGGCAAAGCTTGTGGGCGTACCGAACAACGGTTCGTACACCGACAGGCACTACCCCTTATTCCCTAGTTTACGGCTGTGAAGCCATCCTCCCACTGGAGGTTCAAATTCCTTCATTATGAATAGCGCTGTCTGCTGGGATGACGACTGAAGAAAATCATCGTCGACGTCTCGAAGAACTGGAAATGCTGGATGAAAAGCGGCTACAAGCTCAGCAACACATCGAGTTTTACCAAGCTCGAATCTCTAAAGCATTCGATAAGAAAGTCAGATGTCGCATTTTCAAGGAAGGCGACCTCGTTCTCGCTGTCCGACATCCAATGATTCTGAATTCCAAAAAGAAGGGAAAATTCGAACCAAAATGGGAAGGACCGTTCGTAGTGGAATCTGTCTATTCAAATGGAGCATATCGCCTAACCAATCAAGAAGACGATAAGATCATGATGCCTATTAATGGTAAGTTTCTAAAGAAATATTATCCTTAGTTGACTCTCAGTGGTCACCTTTTGCATTTCACCATCCAGTCATTGAGAATGATGCCCTGCCATACATGGGGTCATTACTTCGTCATTCAAATACTGGCCTACCAAGTGATGCGCCAATATTTCATCTTTTCGATGTCCGTCGCTCCTCGTAAACGACGTTCATTGTCAAATACTGGCCTACCAAGTGATGCGTCAATATTTCATCTTTTCGATGCTCGTCGTTCCTCGCAAATGATATTCATCGCCCGATATTGGCCTACCAAGTGATGTGCCAATATTGTGTCTTTTTGATGCTCGTCGTTCCTCACAAACGACGTTCATTGTCAAATATTGGCCTACCAAGTGATGTGCTAATATTTCATCTTTTCAATGCTCGTCGTTCCTCACAAACAACGTTCATTGCTAAATATTGGCCTACCAAGTGATGTGCTAATATTTCATCTTTTCAATGCTCGTCATTCCTCACAAACGACGTTCATTGCCCAATATTGGCCTACCAAGTGATGTGCCAATATTCCGTCTTTCTTTATGTTACGTTTGGCGCTTTTATGAGCGACATTCGTCATTCTGCAGTGATCTACCAAATGATGTCCATCATCCCATACAAAATTACCCAAGTCAGTGGGTCAACCCCGAGCCTCATAAAACGAGGTTCGTTCCTTCCTAGCCTCATAAAACGAGGTTCGTTCCTTTCAACCTCGCTATAAAACGAGGTTCGTTCCCTTCAACCTCGCTATAAAACGAGGTTCGTTCCTTTCAACCTCGCTATAAAACGAGGTTCGTTTGAGGTGAGATTCGTCTGTCTTTTCTTCGTGAGCGAAGTGCATACTTCCCAACCTCGTCATAACACGAAGTTCGTTATTCAATATTCATAAAACAAGGCTCATTACTCAACCTCGTTGCTCCATCCAAAAAAAAGCAAAATTTCTCTGTTCTTGAACACGGGGTTCATTTCCTAGCCTCGTCAGTAAACAGAGGAGAAATTTTAGCACTAAGCCTAAAAGAAACTCCTCGACAACTTACCATACTAAGGGGAAAGGTATGGCTAGTCCAACTCAAACGGCAGTTGGTAAAGACACACCAAGTCCGTTAATAGCTGGGAGTTTGCTAAAAATTCCAAATTGCAGATATGAATCGAGCAAGAAAATATCAAGACATAAATTAAGCGAAAAGATATCAAGCGAACATGAAAAGAACGTGGCTTTATTCATAATACAACCAAGATACAAAGTAAAGGGATTACAAGTCAAAGTTCGGTTACAAGTAGAACCTACACTACTCAATGTCTGGGGGTACATACGATCAATCTTTGCTATTGAAACTTGGTGCTTAACTTCGGATACAAGCCAGAACTTGTTGTTGAAGCTTCCATCTTTATCTTCAAACGCACGCAAGAGTTTGTGGGAAGCTTATTCCACCTCCTCCATTACCAACTTTCAACTTTGGTGCTTGTAGAAACACCACAAGCTCTGAGCATGGGAGCAGCATCTGCCCCACACACTTGCACATGAAGGAGGTGAATGAGTTACAAAGGTGAAGCCTATTTCCAACAAGGTTACCGAGGCTCGTGAAGAGGTATCTAAACACCCCCGTGGGTTTGCCAGGGCACTGCATTTCATTAAGATAGCGGTGAAAAGTAATTCGCCTTACCATACTCACCACGCTGAAACAACAAACAAGATCAGGTGCAAAACCGACCCTCATGAGCCTTACCCAAAAATCATTAGACGCCCTTTTGACTCTAGCCTTGAAAGTTCTGAGAAATTTGAAGAAGAAGGAAGAAGCCAGTTCGGTATATTATTATTATTATTTTTAGAAAGATGAAACTCTTTCAGAGGAAGAGTTTATTTATAGGCAGCCAAGCGAAGGGATAAGGGTATCAACACAGTCACCGAAGTGACATGCCATTGGAAAAGACCAAAATAAAATTTGAGGCGGTGCACTTAATGCAGAAGGACAGCTCAGCAGAAATCACGCCAATCAATGGCTGCGGATCCACCGAACTGTTAAGCCCTCGAGGCTACATGAATAACACTGTTGACTTAAAAGAGGTAAGAGACTGCCACAATCATCGAACCTCGCATTTAAATGTTGAAGGTCACCAATTGTCGAACCTCGCGTTGAAATGCTGAAGGTCACAAATTGTCGAACCTCACACTTAAATGCTGAAGGTCACAAATTGACGAACCTCGCATTGAAATGCTGAAGGTCACCAATTGTCGAACCTCGCACTGAAATGTTGAAGGTCTCCAATTGTCGAACCTCACTTTGAAACGTTGGAAGCCACAAATCGTCGAACCTCACACTAAAGTACTGGAAGTCACCAAAGTTAAAGCTCACAGTCCAACGGGACTCATTAGAAATTGAAGCTCGAAGCTCAAACTGGGTTTAGTGAAAGTTGAATTTCAAAACACCCAAAGCCGTTGCCGAATATCAAAATGTTGAAGTTCGCAGTTCAACTGGACCTGGTTAAAGGTCGAAGCTTGTGATCAAACTAGATTCAGTTGAATGCCGAAGTTCGTAGTTCAACTGGACTTGCGAGGCTCTAGCTCAAACTAGACCCGATGGAAGTCAAATCTCGAAACACACAAGTCCACCGCGGCATATAGCGGGGGTTGGACCCCACAAAGTTGATTAAGGTCAATGGAGGAATATAAACAGAAGTTAACTCAAATTCCAAGGCCTTAATTTTAAAAGAAAAAATGAGTGCCAATTGGAACTCATTAAGCCTCGTTATAGTGACAACAACTTGGGGGACTATGAACCCAAATGGGGAATAAACTTATTGACTAAGCAAGGCAAGCGGTACGCAAAACAAAAAAATAGAGAACACATTTCATTATAAAGGCATTGAAGATACAAGGATTACAAACGCTCAACGGCCTGATGAATCTCATCAGCTAAGGTGTCCATAGCTTCCTTGTGAGATGCCTTGATTTCTTCGGTGGCTTGTTTATGCAAAGCGTCATCAGAGAGAACCTGCATATGGCTCACGGCAACACTTAGCTTGTCCAATTCGTCAGACTCAAATTGCACGGCCTCCTGGTGCTCTGACCACTGAGCTGCCAGAGCCAGATGTTTCTCAGTTGTGGCCCTTAATTCATTCTCCGCCGTTGCCAACTTGGTTTGAATGTCAGCGAGAGCAGCTTTGTAAGAATCAACCAAGAGTTGTTGATTGCGTTCCGCATTGGCGACTCGTTTATTCTCACTGAACAGAGTTGTGCCCGTCTCCTGGAGTTTCTGGACCGCCTGTTTCTTTTCAAGTATCTGGCGTTGGAGCTCAAATTGAGAATCGTCTCTTTGCCTCGCCAGTTGCATAGCACGATCTTCAATCAGGGGGCGAAGAGGCCGATCGCGCTGATTTTTCCACTTCTTGAAAAGAGCATCTATTTGAACTAAACGCGTTCGGTATGGCAAGGTAGCCCTGGCGTCAGTCAAACGCTGCATCACATCCAAGAGGGGCTCCAAGACGGCCTTTATCCCGGCGAAATCCCCACCACGCCCCAACACTTAAGTGGGGGATTCTTTTAAAATGGTAAGAAAGTTGTTTCGAATCATGGACACCCCGTATTCTTTAGACAAATCAAAAGAAGAAGGAGTAACGGGAGAGGATCCTGACTCCATGGGAGTGGCAAACATTGGGGACATTGGGACTTCAACAGAAGGAGTTGAAACAACAGTCAACGCAAGAGAAGCTTCAGGTGCAGTCGGGGAAGCAACCGAAGGATCAATAGCTTGGGTCTCAACCTCCGATTCAGCAGCAGCACCAGGCTCCATGGACACGGCAGTGCTAACCGGTATACTGCTAGCAGCATCAGGGGATTCTTTGGCAGTTAGATGCGAACCAATGATAGGACTAAGTGGAGTCTCATGCCTTGTTCGCTTGACCAATTGCTTGGTTCTTGGAGGTCCAGGTCTTTTGTAGCCTCTGGGTGTTGGCGCCAAGGCTTCAGCCCCTTCAGAATAAAATAAAGAGGGGGTGAAATAAGAAATTGACCTAAAAGATCATTGACAAATCAAAATCATCATACCAGTGGACCCCGGGGTGGGGAAGACTCCTTCAGGGGCAGCCTCAGGACGGTCTCCGACGTCAGCAGCAACGGGGATATTGCTGCCATACTCGTTCAATCCAGAGGGACTGGAGGGCACACCTCGATCTAGAGCCTCGTCTATTTCCGCCTGGGTTTCATGAGGGCTAGGCGGACGCGACGATTCTGCACCAACACCTGCAGGAGACTCAGCGACTCCAATATCTTTTTCAGCATATAAGAATTCTTTCAGCCCTGGCATGCGACTCTTGGTGGAGGTCTGCGCCTTTTTGTAACGGCGCCTGACCAGCCGCAACCCTGAAGAGTTGACATTGAAGCCCGATATCTCAGCATTGGCTAGGCAGTGCCATCTGCAGTAAGCAATGGTCGTCCGTGGTTGAGCATCCCGTTGTGGGAGAGAGAAGCGAACTGCAGTAAAGAAATGTTGACACCACCTCACGGTTGGTGTTTGGGAGACTGAATTTGACCCCTGTGCATCCTGTCACGCTCCACAGCCATACGTGAAGGCTGTCTACTAATCCGCCGTGAGTCTGGAGCCGTCGATTCAGATTTCCAACATAAAGTTGGTCATAACCAAACTGTCGGGCAAAGCGACAAGGGAAGTAGGGCTCGATGAAACACTCATCCTGAACTCGAAATGTGAGGTAGCCGGGCCTGATGTTTACCAACCAGTTGAAGCAGCCAATGTCGAGTGAAGTTCGGTTCGCTTTCGACCCTTCCTCATCAACCAGCGATTCGCCGTAGCGGCCAGAAAATCGTGGAAAGCATCGGGAAAAGAGTCACCCCTTATGGACCTGCAGCTGCTTCTTTATGTTAGTGAATCCGTGCCCTTTCCATTTGCATCCCTCTATCAACTGTAACAACGGGGTAGAAGGATCTGTGGAGCCCGGTGCTGACATCATGTCAGGACGGTGAAGGATGAACCAGATCATCAAATATGTAGATAGGAACTCTACTGTAACAGTAGGGATATGAGTCGAGGGCTCGTCCTGCCTCTGAGTAAAAGTACGAGCTAACTGGCGAAGCCCACGATGAATACCGGCTACCATCACCGGAAACAAGAAGAGTTCTTTCTTGTAGGCAAGCTGAACTGCAGCATAAAGCACCTCCAATGGTAAGGCAGTGTCAGCTCAGTACGGCACCACGCACTTCTTCAACCAGATAGCAAGATATCCTGCTAAGTGAGTCATTGGTCGAATCGGCTTCACCGCATGCCATAAGTAGGTGGAGAACTTGGTCCCTGCTGGGAAACCATTCTCAGTGTTGCCGAGAGTATAGGAGCAGGCTTCAGATTTCTCAATCAGTTCGTTAACCTCTGAAGGGGTGAGCGGTGCCAACTCGCAGATCGCGTCCCCAGAACAAGCTTCTAGATGTCTGAACAGATAATTTGCGAACTGCTTCAAACTCACTTACGAACGTTTCTTCGCGAGAGGGTCAGATCGCACCAGGGCTATGTGATAATGGCAGGTCAAGTCCCACAAGGTATCATATCGGTTGGGCATACAATCCTTCAGCTGGCGCAACTCCCGGTTCGAAGGAAAATACTCCTGATACAGCGTCTTTCCCATAGGCAGGTCAGAAATCCGATGCATCTCATGCAGGGCTAACCCTAGCTCGCTGTGCTTGGTAAAGAAAATGTTCGAGTCGGGGTTGTAGAGCTCAGATAACACGAGGAAGTGGTTGGCACTGATCGGAAGGCCGTACATCATGGCACAAATCGCTGCATGTAAACCGCAAGCCCCGAGCTCCTCATCCCACCGACTTAGGACATAACTCGTCATGCGGGCCCACCAATGTGTATCTAAAGAGTGGACCCAGCCATAAAATCTATGGCGTGAGGGCGGTAACTCTCGCCCCAACTTGGCAAGATGATGCTGCAAAGTCTGGGCAGTGATGAAAAGATCGTCCCGGGGTGGTGTGTCTAACCCCAAGACTCCTGGATGTAGTCCGATGACACAGTCTTTGCTAGAGCCAGGAATCGCCTGATGGGTAACGAACCCGCAATGGATATGATCGCGCTCCTCAGTCAAGCACCACGACATCTCCCGTGTCACAGCCTGGTGCCGTAGCTCGGTCATCAAGAGGTGGCGAGGTATGTGAGGAAGATACAAATGCCCTCCATCATCCTTGTGTAGCCACTGTTCGCTCGCAATAAGGACCGTGTTAGGATCTTTGACAGAATCGCCGAACAAGTAGTCAGTCTTCTTCAAGGATTGAGTAGAGCTGGCATCTCCCACGAGCAGTGCATCGGTGATTAACAGCCTAAGCGTGCGGGAACTCCCCTCAAGAACTGCTTGGGCGGTCTCTCTCAGCATATCCGGAGCAAACTGGGAGGAAGTAAAGGTGGCGAGATCGTCGCATGTGGAATAATCTTCACCGCGGGGCCCATCGACCGCATGAGATGGAAATGCTCCCAAAGGGTATTCAACTAAAAACAGATGATTAATATTTGTTAAAATTCAGTTATAAAAAGCGATAAAGGCCATCAAACTCGTCTTACAGATAGAGTCACGACCTTGTGATGAGTAAAATAATTTCGTCCGCATCAGGCACTCAAGGGACAATATATACCATCACATACATAAGGCAACAATATATCCCATCCCACGAAGTACGGAAATGGTGCGAAATTATCCTCATCTAAGATCTTGAGACGGGTTCTAACCAAGCAAAACTCATCTTTTTGAAGCGTCAATCCTCACAAAGGAGGATCTCAACTCTTCCCAAACGCCTCACGAAGGAGAATGAAGCGGGGATGCATATGCATGACAAGGACAAGATCGGGCTCACCAGTAAAAGAAGAGGGTGCATCCTCGCGCGATGCACGAGCTAAGTGGCTCCTCAAAACACGGGACTTCCTCGACGCCATAACAATCTGCACAAAAGCAATCGAGATCAATCATATGCAGTAGAAAGCAGATACGTGGGTATATGCATGTATATACATGTATAAATATATGTATATATTAGCATATATATATAAGATAAAAAAAAGAAAAAAAAAAGGAGGAACTGGGTCTCGGCCAAGGCCGAGACTGGGTCTCAACCAGGCCGAGACCACCAATCTTGGCCGTGGCCGAGACCCCCTCATCCTCTCTCTCTCTCTATCTTTCCCACTTCATGCACAAGTAAAAAAAAAGAAGAAGAGAAAGAAGAAAAAAAAGAGAAGAAGAAGAAAAAATAGAGGAAAAGAAAAAAAGAGAGATTGTATTTCCTTTTTTATGACAAAACCCTTAAATCTTGTACACGTACCTCGAGTTCGAAAGGAAGAAGACGACACGATGCGAGAAAACAAGAGGAAAAGCACAAGAGGGGGGCCCGGCCTTGGAGGAGAAAGAGGAGGGGTGGAAGTCTTTTTATAGCCCCATATGAACCCAATCCCTATTGAATAAGGATTCCTATTTGACTATAAGTAGGGATTCTAATTAGAGGCCAATTGGATATCTAAATGGAATCAAATCAGCCCAATAATTAGCCCATCCTCTCTTCCACATATTTTGAAGGATTTTGAAGACTTATTCAGCAAAAGACTACTTCATGAAGGCCACTACACATCTGGTGCAATTTATTCAAGCCCCATGATACTCCAAAATAGGTATATGAGTATAAACTATTTCCTAATTTTCAAGAAGTTCCCAGAGAATATTTCCATAAAAAGAATATTCTTAGGAATAACTCGAAGAGTGCCACTGAAGTGCGGGGAAAAGAAAAATTAATTATATCGATGCCGGACAACGCGTCTCGAAGGAATTCCCCCCGAGATACTCCAAAATAGGTTTATGAGTATAAACTGTTTCCTAATTTTTCAAGAAGTTCCCAGAGAATATTTCCATAAAAAGAATATTCTTAGGGATAACTCGAAATGTACCACTGAAGTGCGGGGAAAAGAAAAATTAATTATATCGATGCCGGGCAACGTGTCTCGAAGGAATTCCCCCACTGTGATACTCCAAAATGGTGCACGAGTATAAATTGTTTCCTATTTTGTCGAGAAGTTCCCAGAAATATTTCGATAAAAAAAATATTTTTAGGGATAACTCGATAATCACAAATAAAGCGTGGGAATAATATCGACGCCAGACAACGCGCCGCCAATTCATCGACTGGCCAATAAAGAAGATGAGTCCCTATTTCGTCCCACAGTGGTCAAAGTGATAATCGATCCATTGATCAAAGGGCAAACCCCAATCTCCTCCCACTGGGATGTCACGACCAACGTCACCACCGTAGAATTCGCCGATCAACGGTTTGAATCTGGGTAAAATCAGACACCGGTCAACGCATCGCTCTCGCCGTCCAAAGGCGGGAAAATCTATATTTTTGGACGCCGATCAACGTGTCGCGATGGAGAATTCCCCGATTAACCGAGGTGTCCCATAGAAAGTTTGATGGTCACTTGGACGGCAACTTACCAACACGAGTCAACAACAATCAAGCTTAATCAGCTATAGTTCAAGATTCTGACAACGGTCAGACAATAAATGCAGCACCGTCGTGCCTTCAGATATCCTACAAAGAACTGGAGAATCTGAAAGGATTGGAGGAATCGAGCATTGAGGCTATTCTCAAGCAAAAATTTTATTCACCGACATCAGGTCAAGATCTCGACAACGGTCAAAGCAATAAATGCAGTACCGCGGCGCCTTCAGCAATCATACAAAGCACTAAAAAGCCTGAAAGGATCCCACAGATTGAATACTGAAGTTGTCAATAGGTCCCGCTTCGATTGAAGGTTAGGGACTATCATGTCCAAAGTATCCCAGACTCGCCCATAAACTGAGACTGAGATACTTTGGAGGGGGTATCTGTAGGCGTTAAAAATCGCTTATCAGTCCCCGAAGAGACTCGTGAAGGTGGGTTCGCGACCGACGAACCGTCAACCGACGCGACCGAGAAACGGCTGATGACACAACAACGCCACAAAGTGCATGAAGCGGATCGACGAATATCTGAACTAAGTCGACCAGGCGTATGCGTCAACAGAACGACGTGCCACAGAATAAATCCGACGGTGACGTCCCAAGTCTGCAGGAAATTAGCCAGGGCGAGTCGATCAGATTCGAGTATCGACGCAGCACACAAGCGGCGACGCCGTGCTGATCTAATTCTGAAATCAACGGAATAGCCGATCTAGTTCCAGACTCGACGAAATAATCAGAAATACCAGAACATGGATCTAAGTGGGTGAAACGACGGAAAAACGACAAAGAGAAACGTGCAAAACAACCGCCCAGGAGCTAGAACTTCGGCCAATGGCCAAAATGCTTCGGCCATGGCCGAAGTGCTCGGCACTTGTGGCCGAGCAGACACCCCTCTCCCCCCCTTAACACTATAAATACAAGGGGGGGTCTCATTTGAAGGGTTGGAAAATCTTCTCTGAGGCTTGGATCTACGCGGGAGCTCTGCAAATCCAAGAATTGCCGCCGGCGTCGATCGTCCTGCTGCTACGTCAGATCTACGCCGCCCGAGCACCAACACCCGCTAGATCTTAAGGTCAGGTATTGCGATCTAAACTCGCCCTCCAGTCTAAGCTACGTCTTAGACTCAGGGTACCCTCCAGTCTAGGCTGTGTCCTAGACTCAGGGATAGCGTGTGATTTCTCCTAGTAGATCTCACCCGCTCCGGTGATCT
>JBAKGM010019553.1:0-10368 GCA_037177215.1 Asparagus racemosus | reverse complement strand
TTCTCTTCCTCTGTAATCGAGAGAGCTTGATTGTAATCTATTCAAATTCAATCAAACAAAACTTTTTTGACCCTACAACCATCTTGAAGTAGTCAGTGCATTAATGGTGGTTACACTTCCGATAGCTCCTCCGAGCCATAAAGCTGTGCTTGCTAATCTCGTGGAGTCCTACTTGGAGGCATGGCGTGATGCTCGAGTCTTTTCTAGACTCGAGGTTCGGACGTAGCGGGATCAGGTGGACCATGTTGAGACCGTTTGTTGACTAGAAGTTAGCATCTCTAAGCATCATCCGCTCCCGTCATGTCTCAAGTGTGGCCAAGATGGCGCAGGTTAGGCGAGAGCTCCAGGTGGAGGGAGGAATCTTCAGTGTCCTGGAGCTGATGAGGGTCCATGCTGAATTATCTCTAACTGCAATGTCTGAGAACACAAGGCTTATCGTAGTCTGCGAAGACTCTAAACGCCAATGAGGACTCTCTCAGGGCCGAGCTGCATGAGGGGTTCCAACAGATCTCTTGCCATAAGCTTGAATAAGTTTCTCTCTTTTTATTATTATTATGATTCTTTTATTTCATTCGAAATAATTAACCATAACACTCTAGGATTTTGGCAAATCCTCAGCTATCAACAGATTTGATGAGCCTTTATTGATTACCGGGCTAACATGCGGATTATCAAAACTTGTTTCGCATGTGACGTTGTGTTAAAAGAATGAGACTTTTTTAGACTTGGTGCTATGATGTTGAATGCATAGGCTTCGTACTCTTTTACGGGCAAGAGACTACCTGGCAACACATGTTAGGCGTCGAATTTAGGGTTATTGGCCAACCCCTAGCCGTTAACGGATTTGGTGCCTTTACCGATTACCATTTGAATCGGGCTAGCATGTGGATTTTTTAAATCCGTTTCGCACGTAACGTTGTACTAAAAGAATAAAACTCTTTTAGACTTGAAGCTACGATGTCGGATACGTAGACTTGGTACTCTTTTATGGGCAAGAGACCACCTGGCAACATGCGTTACACGTAGACTTATCCCTTCTTTGTCTTTAAGAAAAAACCCCAGAATCGAACTCTGGTGTCTTCTTCAATCGGTAAAATACTAAACCGGCAACGTGTGTGAGGTGTTGGCTTATCCCTTCTTAGGATTCAGGATAAAATTCCCCATGTGTGTAAGGTATGGATTTTGGTGTCATTAATGACGACCCGCCACACTTTCGAATATGTCGGCATTATTCTTTTTACGGTTAAGAATTAACAGCAAACGCTTGTTAGGTGTTGGCTTTATCCCTTCTTAGGCTTCGCTATAAAATTCTCCAGAATTGAACTCTAGTGTCTTCTTCAATCAGAAAAAGACTAAACTAGAAACGTGTGTGAGGTGTTAGCTTATCCCTTCTTCGGATTCAGGATAAACTTCCCCACGCGTGTAAGGCATTAATTTTGGTGTCATTAATGACGACCCGCCACACTTTCTAATATGTCGACGTTATTCTTTTTATGGCTAAGAATTAACCTACAACGCATATGAGACGTTGACTGTATCCCTTCTTACGCTTAGGGATAAAATTCCCCAGAATTGAACTCTGGTATCTTCTTCAATCGGAAAAAGACTAAACCAGCAACGCGTGTGAGATGTTGACTTTATCCCTTCTTAGGATTCAGAAAAACATTCCCCAAGATGAATCTCAGATTGAAAGGATTAGAAAATATTAATGTGGGAAAGGAAGAATTTTATATTCTGTTTCCCAATGATGGAGAGAGAGAGAGGATTTTGTATCCTCTCTCCGGTGGAGGATAAACTCAAAACAGGAGAGGAAGGATTTTATATCCTATCTCTTGTTCATGGAGAGGAAGGAGGATCTTGTCTCTTACACAAAAGAAGAAGTGGGATCTCCACTTTGAGAATCGAAAAGACTCAGGCGACCTTCAGTCGGCATAACCTGATCTAGAAATTCTAATTCTGGCGCATATCTTCAGTCGGCGCTACCTGGAAGAGGGATGAGACTTAGAGTGGGATCTCTACTCTGAGACTCGGAAAGATTCAGGCCACCTTCAGACGGCGCGATCTGATCTGAAAATTCTGGTGCATACCTTCAGTCGGCGCTACCTAGAAACGGGTGAAACTAAGAGTGAGGTCTCCACTCTGAGAATCAAAAATACCAGGCAACCTTCAGTCAGAAAACCTAATCTAAAAATCCAGGCACATACCTTTAGTCAGTGTTACCTAGGAGAGGGCTGAAAACAAGAGTGGGGTCTCCACTCTGAGAATCAGAAAGATTCTGGCTGGCTACTTTCAGTCAAAAAACCTGATCTAAAAATCTCGGTGCATACCTTCAGTCGGCGCTACATGGGAGAGGGGTAAAACTAAGAGTGGGACCTCCACTCTGAGAATTAAAAAGATTCAGGCAACCTTCAGTTAGAAAACCTGATCTCAAAATCTCGACGCATACCTTCAGTCGGCGCTACCTAGGAGAGGGGTGAAACTAAGAGTGGGGTCTCCACTCTGAGAATCAAAAAGATTTAGCCAACTTTCAGTTGGTACGACCTGATCTGAAAATCCCGGCGGATACCTTCAGTCGGTGCTACCTGGGAGAGGGGTGAACCAAGAGTGGGGTCTCCACTCTGAGAATCTTAAAGATTTAGGCAACCTTCCTTTAGAAAACCTGATCTAAAAATCCCGGCACATACCATCAGTTGGCGCTACCAAAGAGAGGGGTAAAACCAAGAGTGGAGTTTCCACTCCGAGAATCAGAAAGATTCAGGCAACCTCCAGTCAGTACGATCTGATCTAAAAATCCTGGCGCATACCTTCAGTCGGCGCTAGCTAGGAGAGGGGTGAAACCAAGAGTGGGGTCTTCACTCTAAGAATCAGAAAGATTCAGGCAACCATCAATTGGAAAACCTGATCTGAAAATCCTAGCACATACTTTCAGTCGGTGCTACCAAAGAGAGGGGTGAGACCAAGAGTGGGGTCTCGACTCAGAGAATCAGAAAGATTCAGGCTACCTTCAGTCAGAAAACCTGATCTAAAAATCCCAACGCATACCATCAGTCGGCGCTACCTAGGAGAGGGGTGAAACCAAGAGTGGGGTCTCCACTCTGAGAATCAGAAAGATTCAGGCAACCTTCAGTTAGAAAACCTGATCTGAAAATCCCGGCGCATACCTTCAGTCGGCGCTACCTGGGAGGGGTGAAACTAAGAGTGGGCTCTCCACTCTGAGAATCAGAAAGATTCAGGCAACCTTCAGTCGGTACGACCTAATCTGAAAATCCTGGCGCATACCTTCAGTCGGCACTACCTGGGAGAGAGGTGAAACCATGAGTGAGGTATCCACTCCGAGAATCGAAAAGATTCAGGCAACCTTCAGTTAGAAAACTTGATCTGAAAATCCCGGTGCATATATTCAGTCGACGCTATCTGGGAGAGGGGTGAAACTAAGAGTGGGGTCTCCACTATGAGAATTAGAAAGATTCAGGCAACCTTCAGTCAGTATGACCTGATCTAAAAATCTCGGTGCATACCTTCAGTCGACGCTACCTGGGAGAGGGGTGAAATTAGGAGTGGGCTCTCCACTCTGAGAATCGAAAAGATTCAGGCAACCTTCAGTTAGAAAAACTAATCTGAAAATCCCGGCGCATACCTTCAGTCAGTGCTACTTGGAAAAAGAAAAAGATAGAGCCCTTCCGTTTATCATGTAGGGGATCCTATGCTTAGAGAGGAAGAATTTTATATTCTATCTCTAGCGTGAAGGAAATTTTAAGTGGACCTTTTATTCATGGAAGGAATCAAGAGGGGATTTTGATAGCTTGGACCAAAAAATTCTTGTAGACCTACCGTTAATAAATTTGATTGGTGAGGAAATTAGTTGTGGAGGGTAAATTCAGGGTTATCCTTGAGGAAAATGGGTGAAATATCCTACAAGAAACTTCCTGTTACAACGGGTTATCCTAAATATACTAAGGATAGTATTTTTTCAGGAACTTCCCATTTATCGGCATTAATTGCCTGTCGCCATTCTGAGTGATAAGGCGATATGCGCCGTTTGAATAGACTGTCTCTATGACAAATAGTCCTTCCTATTTAGGTTTGAATTTACCTTTCTTTTTAGAGTCGAGGATTATCGGTCGTTGATCAGCGAGAACTAGATCTCCTTCCTTAAAAGTCCTTTGTCGTACTTTCTTGTTGAAAGCTATCGACATTCTGGCTTGGTAGAAGTCAATACATTGTTGAGCTTCCAGGCGCTTTTCATCCAACATCTTGAGCTCTTCGAGACGTTTCTGATGTTGTTCTTCCGTCGTCATCTCTGTTGCGAGGGCTATGCAAAGTGAAGGGATTTGGATTTCCAGCAGAAGAACTCCTTCACATCCGTAGACTAGAGAGTATGGGGTCGCTTCGATCGACGTGCGTATGGTGGTGTGATATGCCCAGAGTGCTTCTCCGAGTTTATCATGAGCTTTGATAATATCTTGATGATTGTCTTGTTGAACGCCTCCGATAATCCGTTTGCAGCGGGATTGTAGGCTGTCGACGAGACGTCTTAGATTTTGAATTTTTCACAAAACCTAATGAAGGCATTGCTGATGAATTGAGGACCATTGTCGTGTACGATCCATCTCGGCACACCGTGTCGGTAGATGATGTAGTGTTTCATGAACTTGATGGCGTTGCTCGTTTTCACTTCTTTAAGCGGGATTGCTTCAGCCCACTTGGAGAAGTAGTCGGTAATCGTGAGAATAAACCGACCACCTTTAACCGATGGAGGAAAAATAGGACCCACAATGTACAATTCCCATGTTTCGAATGGCTAGGATGTAGCCGAAGGATGCAACTGCTCTGGAGGCTGATACATATCATTCGCGTGAATTTGACACACGTGGCACTTTCGAGCGTACTATATTGCGTCGTTAATCATCGTTGGTGTAGGCATTGAAAATCGCTAATCAGTACCCGAACGAGATTCGTAACGGTGGGTGGACGATCAACTACCCATCCGATGATGCGATCAGGAACCACTGATGTCGGCGTCACGCCGCAGAAAGCATAAAGCGAACCGACGAGCGCATGAAGTGAGTCGGCAAGGCGTATGAGTCAAGGAGGTGACGTATTGTGGAATAAATCTAACGACAAAGTTTCAGGTCAGCGGGATTAAACAAGGCGAGTCGACCGGACTCAGACGTCGACGAGATGAAATTAACCGAACTCAAACGACGATACTACGCCGATCGGATTCAGGAATGAACGGAACGATCAACCGAGCTCTGATTCATAATCAACAAGATGAAAACGAGCTCAGATAAGAACGATGGATGAACGGATAAACATCAGAACAAGCCAGAAGGCCAAACAGGCGCCTCGGCCAAGCTGAGGCGCCATTTGGTGCCTCGGTCATGGCCGAGGCACTAAAGGTGCCTCAGCCGACTGAGGTGCCAATTGGTGCCTTGGTCATGGCCGAGGCACCAAAGGTACCTCGACCGACCGAGGCACCAATTGGTGCCTCGGCCACCTTGGCCGAGCTGAGGCACCATTAGTGCCTCGACCACAGTGCCGAGGCACCAATGGTGCCCAACCAAATTTACTGCCCCCCTATTCAGATACATATAAATAGGCCAGGGGGGTTCAGTTCAAGGGGTTGGAAAAATTAGAGAGAATTCTTGAGAGCTCTACGCAGTCGTTCGCACAGATCCGAGCACCGGCGAAGATCAAAAGTTCAGATCCACATCCCATGCGCGTGAGGAGTTTGCCCAACGCCAGATCTACACTGCGATGTAGAGAGTCGAGCTCAGATCTGCGTCAATCTAGGTCAGGTTTGCGGATCTACCATCTAGGCTAAGCTTCAACTTAGTCTCAGGTCAGTGCCTGATTTCTCCTAGTAGATCTCACCCACTCCGGCGATCATCTCCTTCGTGAGATCGATCCCTGTCGGTGTTTTATTTCCTTCGTGAAATAAACACCCCAGATCTATAGACCCAGTATCTAGATCTCTACTTGGATCGAGATTACGCGGTGGTCCACGGACACAATAAGTCCCCGTCATAGGTAAAGATACCTACGCAAGCGAGAATCTGATAAACGGATCCCGCGTTTGTGCAATTAGGTCGAAGTTATAATTTTGATTTGATTTTTTTCATTGTAAGCCTTATAAAAAGTGATCTTTTTATTTGAATTTTGTCTCAGGCGATTGAAGTTTGTAAACAATTCAAAGCAATGGAAATTTTAAGAACTTTCCCCGCGAACAAGCTGGCAACCACAGTGGGAGCCATCGACCTCAGATCAGAGGTCATCGTGCCGTAGCCGCGAGTCTCAATCCCGGTTGAGGAGGAGGTCGAGTTTGAGTTCGACCAACAAAAGTTTGAGGAGTATGTCTCCTCCTCCTCCAGATCCAATTCTCCCCGCCGCTCCAGGATGGTCTTCGCTGTAAGAAGAACCCGATGGGCCTCAGATACAGAGTCCCTCGAAGGTGAATCTAACCCCGCTGCCGCTGGTAGTGGTAAATTCCCCTCGGCGCGCGAAGCCCAAGTTCCCTCGGTGCCGGAGATGACTACCGATGACGTGCCCTCGCTCTCCAAGCGAGCCCGTCAGAGGCGACGACAAAGCATGGCGCGCAAATTCACCCGAGCCATACAATCAATGGATGGGATCCACTATGAAGCGGATCCATGATCCAGACTGACGCAGAGGCTCTAGCCTCAAGTGATCGACGGTTCTCCAAGCCGTCAACCAACGAATGGGTCCGAGTCAAACGAAACCGTTCCACACTGCAGGAGGGCATCCGGAAGTGCCGTGCACTCCTCGCGCAGCCACAAGCTTTGGTGTAACAAGCCCGCAAGTTGAAGAAGGGGGAGGTGGCCAAGAAGCCACCGACGAGCCGCTAGGTCTGGAAGACCAAGTCCACTAGCGCTCCAACTCTGGCGAGCACGGCACCCAGGACGAAAGCTGAGGGCGCCTTGATGAAAACTACCCCGATTCCCAAACTAAGAGCTGAGGGCGCCCCAGCACAAACTTCCCAGGCACCCAGATCAAAGGCTGAGGGCGCCCTGATGAAAATTGCCCCGATACCCAAATCAAAAGCTGAAGGCGCCCCAGCGCTAACTTCCCAGGTGCCCAAATCGAAAGCTGTGGGTGCCCCAATACCAATTGTTTCGGCGCCCAGGCCAAAATCTACGGGTGCCCCAATTAAAGTCAGCTCGGTGCTAAGGTCACCTCCGGCATCTGCATCCAAACCTTTAGCGAAGCCAACTCCCGCCACTACTAGCTGGTCAACCATCAAGGAACGCCTTGGTCCATTGAGGGAATCACGGGTCACTCCTCGTGCAGGAGGTCGAACCCACCTCAAGGTCCCTCCAGCTACACCTAACGGACTCAGAATCGAAGTCTGAGAGTCCGCTGAGACTTCACGCCCAGACAGGCGAATGTCAAGGCGAGTCACTTTTGGCAGCTTCGATGAAGCAGTCTGCCCTCGGAAGGAGACTTTTTTGTCTGACGACGACGACGTTATACCCGAAGGCTCCCGCCAATGCACGATGGGTTGCTCCGGCATCCATGCCGATGAGTTGTAATATCATGCCGGAGGTACGAGCAAATCTCGCAAAAGGAGTTCTCCTAAAAGACCTACATACTGCCCCTGTTCCAGGCTGATTAAGGCAGTGTTGTCAGAATGCAGCTGCCATATGTCAACTCCAGAAAGGGTGTCCGTCTTCAATAGACTGGGCGACGGCTTGCCAAAGCCTAGCTCCAGACGCTTCCGCAAGAAAAGGTTAGTGACTCGAGGTAATGAATTGCCAAGAGTTACCGATAATATGAAGAGCAGAGGAACGTCAAGTCACACTGGTCCCCGATCATCCGACCGGTTAACTCAGTTGCGTACCGGGACGATTCGACGCCCCCGTTATGACAAAATCTTGAAAGGATTGCCGTCAGAAGACGAAGTGTCAGACGCTGCCTCAGCAATTGCTTCTGAAAACACTGTTTCTAGCAAGGGACAACCCCGGGAAGCGTTTATGATCAGTGCCGAACAGGTGGCCAAGATGCTCGAAGAGGCAATGGCAAAGCAAAAGGAAAATTTTAAGTTCGAGATGGAGATGGCTATGCAGCAGATGTGCGAGATGCATGATCAGCATATCTAAGCACTGACAAACCGCCAGGGAGAGACCAATCACCGCAACAATGTCAACCAAATTGACAGCGACTCTAACGAAGAAGACCGTGGTGTAAGACAGCCCCCTGAACAACAGAATGCTGGGGGTGCCCAAGAGAATGCCAGTGGTAATGTGACTTCTGACAATGAGAAGATCAGAGACCTTGAGAGCAAGATCAACACATTGATCTCTGTTCAAGAGGTAAAGAAGACGGGTATACCATGTCCGTACCCTAGGGAGTGGGAGTCGATCCCATACCCGTTGAAATTCGGCTTGATTAATTTCACGCCGTTTGACGGGAAGGGGTCCCCCACTCAGCATCTCATTTACTTTAAATCCCACTTGGGGATCATATCTAGAAACGAGCCCTTGATGGTTTGATCATTCGTTGGCACCCTTCGAGGAGCTACCTTTGATTGGTATCACAGTCTCAAACTGGGTAGCGTTACTAGCTGAGATGACATGGAGTCCTTATTTCTCTCTAACTTCTTTGATGACGACACTGAGAAATCCATCAGGATGTTGCTTGATGAGAAGCTAAAAGACAGAGAAACGGTGGATACCTTTGTCAAGCGGTTTTGGAACAAGGCAATGAACTGCCGGGACCCGATAACTGAGGAATTTATCCTCCAAACCTGCCACAACAACCTGTCATTAGATGTGCTCGAAGCAATGGGAACAGCGCCATCCAAGGCTTGGAAGGATTTAAAGCTGCGTGGGGAGCAGACCGAGCGATTCCTTAAGAGGAAAAAGGCAGAAAAAGGCTAGCCATCAGCATACGCTCACAAACAACATTTTGTCCCACGCGGCAAAGAGAAAGGGCAGGCGAAAGCTAGGGACGCAAACCAAACAGTCCAACAGCGAGTGCCGCAACAGCCGTAGAAGTAGAGGACTTTAAAATTCTCTAAAGTCTATTCTTTTAAGGAAGATGAGGTTCTCAGCATTTTCAAATACCTCCTAGAGAATAACAAGATCAAGCTGCCTCTGGTCCAAGATCCAGAGGAAGCACAGAGGACCAATGATCTGAAATACTATGCGTACCACAGAGTAGTGCACCACTTAACGAAGGCGTGCTACCATCTCAAGGACAAAATCCAGGCCTTGATCGATGAAGGGGTTATTACTCTAAAATCATCTAAATGAAAATTTTTGTGACCCGAATGGCAAATACCCCTGGAATGTTCTAGGATTTTCTCTAAAATTATCTTAGTTTTCCCAGGGAAGCATGTGATGCCTCAGGTTTACTTTCTAACTGAGCTGCACTCTAATGATGTGGCCAGTTACAACGCGTTGCTTATTGGGCTCAATTTCGCCAAAGAGCTGGGGGTCGAAGATCTTGAAGCCTTCGGGGATTCCCAACTCATAGTCAAACAGATCCGTGAGGACTATGAAGTCAAAAATCAGGATCTGATCCCATATCACTAGGCGGCTGTTAAGATGGCAAACTCGTTTGAAGAAATTTTCATCGAGTACGCACAACCTCCAGAGACTAAACAACTAGTCACGGTCAGAACTCATCAACTATTTGTGCTGATATATGATGAGACAGAGGAAGATAAGGGGGTGGTTACCAAAGAGGTATACACAACCCAAGCTAAATCCCGTCACTTCACATTCCCCTCACGACGGAGATGGCAGTGGAAGAATAACATCAGAAATGCCTCGAAGAGCTCGAAATGTTGGATGAAAAGTGCCTGGAAGTTCAACAACACATTGAGTCCTACCAAGGAAGAATGTCGAGAGCTTTCAACAAGAAGGTGCGACAGAGGAGTTTCAAAGAAGGAGACCTGGTCCTCGCTGCTCGACGACTGATAATCCTCAACTCTAAGAAGAAGGGTAAGTTTGAACCTAAATGGGAAGGCCTGTTTGTAATAGAGACAGCCTATTCGAACGGTGCTTATCGCCTAATCACCTAGAACGGCGACCAGCAATTGATGCCGATAAATAGGAAGTTCTTAAAGAAATACTATCCTTAGTATCTTCAAGATAACCCGTTTCAATGGGAAGTTCCTCTTAGGATATTTCACCCACTTTCCTCGAGGATAACCCTAAGCTTATCCTCCTCTATAAATTCCCCCACCGATCAAATTTGTTGACGGTGGGTCTATAAATTTTTTTAGTCCGTTACCAAAATCTCCTCTTGATTCCTTCCATGAACGAGAGGTCCACTCAACATTTCTTTCACGCCGGAGATAGAATATAAAATTCTTCCTCTCCAAGTGTGTCCTTTCCCTTT
>JBAKGM010019552.1:0-10368 GCA_037177215.1 Asparagus racemosus | reverse complement strand
TCACGTTCCTCGTGGGATCGATAATCTTTTATACTATAACTTGTTAGTTGTATACTTGCAACTTAAACGGAGGTAACACTCGTTATTTTCCACAACAATGAGCCGAGCGCAAATGCCCCACACTTCAGCGAGTTAAGTAGATTAACTGGTTGACTGAGTCAACTTGTCATCATGAGATGGTCTGGCTAGCTCAATCATAAAATCTGGGTTATATGCATAACACAAGACAACTGTGATTTATTCAAAAATCTAATTGTTACCGTATCTTAGGTGCATTGCAAAACACTTATTACATTTCACACGAAACAAAATCAAAAATATCCACTAATCAAATTGGTGATTGTCATTATGAAAGTGATTTTCTGCTATATTTAATAGCGAAGAGGATTGAAATTCTTAAACATGGGGTTAATTGGTTGACAGATAATAGAGTTGGTAACAACAAAAATGTTACAATCAATTCTATTTTTAACGTTTGGTTAGCAATAAGGCAGTTGGAAAATGGTAGTTGCATTCAGTAAAAGATAGTGAGAATTGAGGGCTAAATTTATAAATATCAAGATTTGTGAGGTAAAGTTTAAAATATAGATGATTAGAGGGGTATAAGTGCGAAAACCCCTACATTATACAATAGCACATCCTCATTTTACGTTAGCGTATGAAATATATACAATATTTATGATAAAGTAATGTAAATTCACTAATCTGGACCCAAAACTTTTTGGCTCAACCAATAAATTAATCTTTGTAATAAATAATTTATCTTTGTGCTTACACCTGATTTTCGAAAGAAACCATTTCCCTTTTCCCTTTATCAGTTAGTTATATAAAAATGCTGAACACTTCTTGCAGAATTTTGCAAAACAAGTTAGAAGTTTGCCGTACACAGGTGGGCTCATCAAGCAGTAGCTCATACATGTTTTTAGTGACTGGTGGGACCCTCGGATAGTTATGTGTAATTGGGATTGTGATTTCCTAGTGAGGTTGAGCAATAAACAATAGAAATTCGCTTCTAAATCCAAGTTTTGCCCACATTTACTTTGAAACCCACATGGTTTTGTGCGTTCTAATATACCTAAAACATAATGTTTAATAAATATAATAGAACGTATACATATACGATACATACTTATATACTATCGATTATATAGTTACATGCTATAGGATGTGTAGCTAATTTTTTGTAGACGTAAACTTTGTATTTTATATTTTGGGTTTAAATATTAATACACTTTGTATTCTGACTGTATTACAACATAGAGAACTATGTGACTTCTAAAGGAAATGGGAGTAAAAACTTTGGTATGTAGACGCAATTCTCCCTAAAATATAAACATAAATAACTAAAGAACAAATTAAAGTTTGGATAAATAACAAAAGAAAGCAAGATTTTTAAGGCTCCCCTCTTTAAGTGTTAGGTTATGTGCACTTTGGTACTTAAAGTTAGAATTTTTCTAACTTTGATACCCCAAATTTTTTGTTTGACATCTTGACATTCTAAAGCTTACACTTTTTAACTTTGATACATTGGAATTTTTCCTAGACACTTTGATAGTTTAACGTTTACAGATTTTTCATTAGGGCACCAAATTGTATGACTCCTTAGAATTTGAGGGCTTATTAGCAATTTCAAAGATTGGACTAACTAATATAGAATTATCGAATTTTGAGGGACTAATATCTAAATAACACTAAATCTTTTATGAAATTTTGATTTTAATAGATAAACTATCTTGAAATCTTCTGAATTATGTATTAAAAGTTTATAAACAGCTTAAACAAACTTTAGTTGGAGAATAGTACAAATTTTTATTTGAAGTTTATACCTTTTTATTGATAAATTTAGCTTGACATTTTGAAGGAGATTTGTTATTAAATTAGTTTATCCATTTATCCAATAAAATATTATTTCTTGTGAAGAGAAATATTCTAAGGATTCCAAGTGAAAAGGTAGATAGCTGTGGGGTAAAACAAAAAAATAAACAGGTAAAACAAAAAAAAATAAACTTTTTGTTTTGATTTTATTGATACATTTAGCCTGGCATTCTGATGGAAATTTACTGTTAAATTGGTTTCTTGTTTTATTCAACAAAATATATTTCTTGTCAAAAAGAAATACTCTAACGCTTCAAAGTGAAAAAGTAAGGCTTTGTTTGGATACCATGATATTTTCTTTGTTGTGTTTTTTTAAATGTCATGGTGTTGTGTTTTCCTCTCAAAGTGTTTTCAAAATAACATGATGAGTATTTTCAGTCAACACTATTTTTGACCCCTTATAACATTAGTCTGAATATAATTAATATATTGAATATTAATTATAATGAAATATATTACCATTAAAATGTTATAATATTATATTATATTAGATTATATTATTAAATATAATACAATACATTATAGTGTTATATTGTACTTTAATATATTAAATTATACTATAATTATTACATATTATTTTCAAACAATAATTATACATTTAATTATTTTGGTATATCAATCAGTTATCACTATATATTATATAATATTTATGAAAATAATATTATATTATTATTATTATTATAATATATGTACTATTATTAATATAACATAATAATATTAAAAATATAATATCATAATATTACTAGTATATTATTAATAAATATATTATTAATACTTTAACATTATATAACATATTATAATTTTTAATATATTAGAGTTTATTAATAATACTTTAATAATATTAATAATTTACAATATAAATATATATTATTATATTAAAAACATATTATTATTACATTAACATTTATTACCTATATGTTATTTTATTATTAAATTATTTTACTATATAATATAGTATATTATTTATTGCATATATTAAGAATTTTATATATTTCATGTTACATTTGTTATATAATATGTGTTATACAATATATTATTAGTTATATTAATATGATAATATGAATAAATATTAATATATTATATATTATTTATTAAAATATTAATCGTATTATAATTCTTCTATAATGTAATATTTATTTCATTCTATAGTATGTTATAATATCATTATTATATTATTATTTATTATTAATAAATTATTTTATAGTATTTTGTATTAATATATTTAAATTTTATCATTACATTTATTAACTACATTATTATATAATACATTATCAACATATTAATTTTGGTATTTAATATATTATTATATTATTATCATATAAGATATTATAATTATTAATATAGTTTACGTTATTTACTAAATATTAATAATATATTACATTAACTATAATACAATATAATTCAAGATCTCATATAATAATCATGTTGATGATATATTATATTAATTATATTTAAATAATTATAGTAGATATTATATTTATACCCCCTCAAACTCAAAACCATAACATCAAACTCAAAATGCCCCTTAGGTGTTTTGAAGTAAGTGTTCTCTTTTGGTTTGAGAATATTTTAGATCAGAAAATACCATTGCTTCCAAACACGTGGTGTTTTATTTTTGGCAAAACACCATGAAAATGAGAAAAACACACTGGCATCTAAATGTTACCTAAATAACTTTGGAGGTAACAAAACAAAAATAAGACACCAAATAAACAAAGGATTTTTTTCTATCTTAGTCCCTTAAATCTTTATATTTTGGAATTAGTCCTCCAAATCATTTAAATGCAATTAGGTCCCCTTTTATTAAGCTATTTGAAATTGGTCCCTCAAATCATTGCTATTATGCCATGTGATATTTATGCTAATTTGAAATTAACTAAAGTATAGATTTGCAATTATAGTGATCTATTTGAAATAATTATGAGAATTGAGGAGTCTAATAAGAATTTCAATGTATAACACCTCCATGAAGAAGTCACGTGCAACACACGTGCTCCCCACTAGTATATAAAAAAGTCAAAGCCACCACTTGTGCGTTTGCGAAACATGTTAGAAATTTGTGGTACACTAGCGGGGCCAGTCAAGCAGTGGCTAATACATGTTTTTTACACCGGGTGGTACCCCCGAATAGTTATGTGTAACTTAGGACTGAGCAAACTTCGGTTTAAACTGAACAAACCAGCCGAACTGCCAGAATTATGGCAGTTTGGTTCGGTTTTATATTCCTTTCAGTTCGGGTTGGTGTGAGTTTTCTTGAACCCATATAAATCGAACCGACCGAACACCTATTTAGCATGCATCCAGCTAAGAACATTTCTTTGTGCAGGACCCACGAAATGCATCATGTAGTAATTGTGATTTCCAAGTTATTGTGAGTTGTCATACATAAATATTAGAGAAAGAGCAATTTGAAATTTGAAGACCTATTTAAAATGCACCCAAGCTACTATCCTTTTTCGTGGAGAACCCAGACAATGCAATCACCTGAGTGGTGTGATTCCCAAGTTAATCCGAGTTGCCTAACATAAATATTTAGAGAAAAAGTGGGAATATGTTGTATCTTTCCTTTCTAGTTTCTTCCAAATACCCAAAAGGCTAAAAAGGAAGCTATATTACTCTCCTCCAACTAACGAGGCACAAATTGTTCAACTTCAATCTTCTCTCATTTTGCATTTTGCCATGGCCAAATCCTTGCTTTCAGTTGCAGCCATCATCAAATAATCCTTTTACTTTGCTGCAACGTCCCATAACAACTGAGTAAATTGACGAAAACAAATTGAAATAACTTGGTTCGGTTCGATTTGGTTCCATATATAGTTCGGGTAGGGTTCAGTTTTAGAGAAAATGATGAAACCCAACAAAGCTGACAGTTTACTCTCCCCTAGTGTAACTGGGCTTGTGATTTCCCAATGAGGTTGAGTAATAAATAATAGGGATTTGTTTATATATCTAGGTTTTGCCCCCATTTACTTTGAAATCCACATGGTTCTATACGTTCTCGTGCACCCAAAACATAATGTTTGTTTACATACAATATAGCGCATACCTATATAGTATAAAGTTCAACGTGGCTTACTACGATGTATAGATATATACTATCGCTTATATAGTTACATGCCATAGGATGTATAGCTAATTTTTCGTAGACGTAAACTTTGTATTTTATCCCATTATATAAAAAAGCCGAAGCCACCAACGGTGCGTTTGCGAAACAAGTTAGAAATTTGCCGTACACAGGTGGGGCCCATCAAGTAGTGGCTAATAATTATTTTTTGAACCTGATGGAACCCCCGGATAGTTATGTGTAAGTGGGCTCATGATTTCCCTGTGAGGTTGAGTAATAAATAATAAGGATTTGCTTATAAATCTAAGTTTTGCCCCCATTTACTTTGAAACCCACGTGGTTCTATATGTTCTCATACACCCAAAACATAATGTTTATTTACATATAATATAGCGCATACCTATATAATGTAAAGTTCAACGCGGCATACTACGATATATAGACATATACTATCGATTATATAGTTACATGCTATAGGATGTTTTGCTAATTTTTCATAGATATAAACTTTATATTTTATCTCATTAGTTATATAAAAAAAGCTTTAGGTGCCACCAGCCTGCTTGCAAAACCATAGTCCTCAATACATGGTGGGCCCTACGAAGACACATGCATGATTTTATTTCCCCTCTCCATGCAATTAAAAAAAATATAAGTACTTATCCATATTCACTTCCTCCATTTTCTCTCAATTAAAAATCAATCACAAGGTACCAAAGTTTCTATCAAATTTCATTTTGATACCCATGTCTATATGTCATTCAATATTTTGTGAAGTTTGCATCACATGATTAGTGATTGAGTAAAATAGATTTAAATGTATTACATGGTAAGCATAAGCTAAAGATATAAGAAAAATTTAATGGAATTTTTCTAATGAAATATGGATGAGGTATCAAAGTGAAAATGTAATTTAAATTTAGGGTATTAAAGTGTTAAAGAAATAATTATGGGTGTCAAAGGGTAGCAGGATTGAAAGTTTGGGTTTCAAGTGTTAAAAAAGTACTTTGCGGCATCAAAGTTAACAGGGCTGTTTCTACGTTATTCTCTTAAACTCTCATGTTTGACATTAGCACTTCAAAGCAGTTAAATTGCTATTCAAACCCTACATTCTTAAGATATTTTGAATTAGTCCCTCAAATCATATTGAAATTGCTATTAGATCCACTGATTCTTAAGTTATTTTGAATTGAATCCTTCAAATCAAAATAAAATAGCAACTAGAGAGATCTATTTGAAATGTCTTCTAAGAATTGAGGGTCCTAATAGAAATTCAATGTGCACCATTCTATTTGGTAAACAGAAGAAATTTAGAAAATCATATATTCCTAAGATATTTTGAGTGCAACAATATCCATTAGGACCATACAGTCCATTGATGGAAAAAAAATTTCCTGGCATGCACTTTTATGACGTGCTTGGCGATTGGGTAGAATTGATCTAATATATCACATGCCAATCACATACTAAGGGTATGATATAAATTTAACGAAAAGTCTAACAAAAAATCTAGATTTAGTGTATAAAACTGAATTGTTATTGGAACTTTGGGGTACAAAAGTGTTAAAGAAATACTCCTGGGTATCAAAAAGTTAAAGAAATAGTATCGGGTATCCATGTGAAACATGATCAAAACTTTGGGGTGCCAAAGTGTTAGAAGAATACTTTGAGGCATCAAAGTGAAAAGGTGGCAAACTTGAGGTACTAGAATAATATAAACCACCAAATAACAAATTTTTTTTCTATATTAGTCACTCAAATCTTTCATATTTATAATTAGTACTTCAAATTATTGAAATTGTTGTTAGGTTTTGTTCCCCGATTCATAAGCTACTTTGACGTTAGTACCTCAAATCATCAAAATTATTTTAGGTCCCCAGATTCTTGAGTTATTTTGAAATTAGTCCTACAAATCAAGTAATTAATTAGCATTACCAACCATTCATACAGGCCTTCTTTTGTCTTGAAGGTAGTCTTCCACTCATTCCCTCTCTGATCCGAATCTGATGATAACCACTCTTGAGCTCAACTTTAGAGAATACTTTTGATCTAGACAACATATCCAGCATGTCTTCCAGGCGAGGGATAGGAAATCGATACTTCACAGTAATTTTATTGATAGCCCTACTATCCACACACATGTGCCATTCTCCATTCTTCTTCAAGACGAGTAATGTCGGCATAGCACATAGACTCATGCTAGCTTGAATAAGGCCTTTCTGGATGAGTTCATCCACTTGTTTCTTTAGGGGAAGTTCGTCCACTTGTTTCTGTAAGATCTCCCCTTCTTTCGGGCTCATCCGATAGTGTGGCAGGTTCAGTAAGCGTGATCCAGGGATGAAATCGATCTGATGTTGGACGTCTTGAAGCAATGGTAATTCTAAAGGAAGTTCATCAGGTATAACTGCATTAAATTGTTGTAAAAGGGTCCGCACTTCAGGTGTAATTTTGGTGGGGACAGAATCTTCTTTTCCTGATATAATAAGAGCATAAATCTCGTCAGACTGTGTCAAATCTTTCATAAAATTTTCATTGTTAACCAAAAACATCTTCTTTTCAGCAACATCTACCTTGATTGGCCCCTTCTCTGTAAGACGCATGAGCACGACTCGACGACCATCCTTGTTAATGATATAAAAATTACCCTTCCCCCTGTGTGTGGTATCAACATCAAACTGCCATGGCCTACCTAACAGCATATGACAAGCATTCATCTCAACTACGTCATACAATACCTTATCAATATAATTACGGCCAATGGAAAAAGACACCCGACACACCTCATCAACCTGCACGTCATTACCCTTATGAATCTAACCTATCTTGTAGGGAGTGAGATGTTTCTCAGTTTTCATTTCTCCACCATACGTCGAGAGGCGATATTCTCACTACTGCCACTATCAATGATAACATGACAAGTCTTCTGATTCACGGCGCACCTCATGCAGAAGATATTATGCCTCTGCGGTGGTTCTCCTGTCTTTAGAGCCAATAATAATCATCGCATCATACATGAATGTTGTTCCCTATCATCAGGATCCACCCCATCATCGCCATAGTCTTCAGCGTCATCTTGGTCTATATCCTTCTCCTCACGATCTACCATATTCACAACACTTCTTTTAGGGTACTGATTGGATCGATGACTAGGTTGACCACATCTGTAGCACTTGATTAGATTAGGTTTGGAATATGGGTTCGGTGTGGTGTAGTCTTCTTTGCTACTGTTGTCGGTCCTGTACCCTTCTCAACTGTAGAATCTTGATCAGAAGCAATTTGAGACTGTTTGTTCCCTCCACGATTAAAACTCGTGCATGACCCATCAGTAGCTGCCCAAGAGCCTCTATTATTCTGTCCAAGTTGTCGCTCCACCTTCTCGGCTAGGCTAACTGTGTTTGCCAAAGTATATGTCTGCTGCAAAGACACACAATCCTGGATAGCTATCCTCAATCCTCCGGTGTAACGAGACATCTGTTGGGCCTCATTTTCGTTTAGATTGTTGTGGGATGACAGCCAATAAAACTCCTGCGTATACTCATCAACTGATCTTCCACATTGTTTACAATTCTAGTATTGTCTGAACAAGACTTGTTCATAATCACCTGGCAAGGAATAGGCATTTAGCAACTTCTTCATCTTCTCCCACTTATTGACTTTCGGTTTTCCTTAACGGGATCGATTCATGCATACTGACTCCCACCAAGCAGATGCTCCACTCTTAAGTCGGTAGGCCACTAACTTAACCTTGCGCTCATCTGGGATCTCCATATACTCGAAAAATCTCTCCATCTCTGCAATCTAATCAAGAAATTCTTTAATATGAAGTTGCCCGTTAAAGGAGGGCAGATCCATCTTCATCTTGAATCCTCCAGCATTATAATTGTCCCATTGTTGGTGGTCTCTGTGATCATCACCGCAGCGTGGGGCTTCATAGCTATCGCTGTCGCGTTTGAATTCATCATATGGAGTTAGATCACGTTGTTGGTGACCATCGACACGATTTTGAACTCCAACCATGCTCAGACACTCCATGATCAACATAAGTCGATCTACGTCAGTCTTAATCTAATTGATATTGGTCTTCATCTGATTGACATCGGTCTTTAACTCATTGAACTCAGTTCTAGAAAAAGGGGCTTCGTTGCCTGCCATCGGATCAGAAAACAGGGCTCTGATACCAATTGACGCAGCGCTGAAGTGATAAACCTCAGAATCCACCAAGGGTGTCCTCTGAATCTGCAAAGAACAATCTCTGAATCCGCGAAGAACTTTGAATACATGAAGAAAATATTAAAGAGGAATTTTATTGATAAAAGTGATATGCCTCTAGGGCTTACAAGACACTTCTTAAATAGAAAAATAAACTAGACTTCTACTATGACCCGAACTTTACCAAAAATAGAAATAAACTCATACTATGACTCGAACTTTACCAAAAATAGAAATAGGAAAACTCTTCTTAAAAGACTCCCTATGATTAGAAAAGTAAATCGGCCATCAAACCGGATTTGCTTCCTAATCAAAACAGACTCCTAAAGCATTAGCTAAAATAGTAAAAAAACTAAACAACGGTGGGTTTGGTTGACTCCGTCTTGAAAAATACGTGATTTACATATATAATTCATCTAATTCTGACGTACGGTTTAGGAGATACGACTTGTTCTTCGTTGCAAGTTATTTTCCTCGACCGGGCCCGTGTTTGAGCTTATGACGGTCCTATTTCTCCATGAATATGTTCGCAGTGCATTCTACATCAGTCACACATTCCTCGTATTTAACTTAGCCAAGATGAAAATTGTGTCTTTCTACATGGATAAAGAGACATTTGCATAACATAACTTTAGTTAGTTGCTCTAAAACATTATCCTTCATCATATTATTGCATACGCATAGCTATATTTTCGAGCTAAATAGTAATTATGTAAAACAAAACTAAGAATAAGTGTTTAACTAAAATACAATTTCATGGGAACCCAAAAGCCTTCATAAGATAACTAATATGATAATTAGTGCTTAACCAAAAATATAATTTCAACGGAACCTATTGATGCTCAAACTTGCGCTTGGATCAAACAGTCACTGATTGCAGTCGAACCAGAGTTTAGGGATGCGAGGCTCATTTCTCCTCCTAATGCGATGCCCAGCAGTTGGTCTCAACGTCGAGGAACACCTGTGGAAGGATCGGAGTTGGGATCTCCGGTGGCCACTCCGACGATCAAGTCAGTATATGAAAGAGGAGAAAAATGATTGCAGAAAGTAGAGTTAGGGTTTTTGCCAGAGAGATTGCTTACATTGGTCACTGTTTATTTTTAGCTTTTATACGTGGGCTGGAGGGTATTTTCGTCATTTCCAGTTGCCAATGGGATGCGTCAGCCCTATGCCCACGTGGACTGACTTGGTGATGTGACAGAGACGTGCACAGGCCGTTG
>JBAKGM010019551.1:0-10371 GCA_037177215.1 Asparagus racemosus | reverse complement strand
AAATATTACTAAAATAAAAATTATTCTAATAGATCTTAAAATCTCTTGATGGATAGTCCATGATTGTCCTGCATCACGACGACTCTTCGACTCCTCCAGTCGTCTTCGATATTATTTGATAGATATATATTTATTTCATGTTTAAGATCTCTTTAAATCATCAAATATTTTTTTTAGATTTTCTAATTTTTTTCTTTAATTTTTATTGTGGAATTATTCAACAAACTTCATGCGCCTATACTCCAAAACAAAATGGAGTGGCAGAGCGTAAGAATCAACTTTTACTTAACACTACGCGGACTTTGATGTTTGAAATTAATGTTCTAAAATTTTTATTGGAGCTTTGTTGTACTCACTACTTGTTTTTTGATCAACTGAATGCCAAACCCTATACTTGATCATGCCACACCCTTTAGTCTTGTCTTTCCACATTGAGAGGCCTTTCCTATTCTGAAACATGCTTTGTCCAAACACTTGGACCTGGAACTGATAAATTAGATCCAAGAGCTATTAAATGTGCGTTTCTCAGTTATTCACGATTTTTAAAAGGGTATTTTTGCTATTGTCCTAAACCCAAGAAAATGTTTACCTTGACAGATGTGTCATTTTTTGAAAATAAGTGTTTCTTTGAGTCAACACATCCTTAGAATTCTTCTGATCTACAAAGAGTCATAGTAGAGAGCTTGGATTTTCCACCGGGGAAACAATTGCAAATTTACGTACGAAAACAAAAGGGCAACACTAATCGGGCTGTCCAAGATATTATTTCTGTTGCTCCTTCAAGCACATCACCTTTCTCGGTTGGTAATATTCCTGACATAGTTGATATTCCAATTGCTCTTCGTAAAGCAAAATGCACTTGCACTCACTCTCCTATTGTGAAGTTTGTTTCTTCTCATAAATTGAACAGATCCTTTCAAGCATTTGCCTCCTCTTTGGATTCCATCTCTATACCTCAACATGTTCAAGAAGCTCTCAAGCATCCTGGTTGGAAAGTAGCGATGGAAGATGAGATGTAAGCTCTTAGCAGAATCATACTTGGTAGTTAATTAGTCTCCCACGGGGTGGTAAAATAGTTAGTTGTCGCTGGGTACTCACAGTGAATTACAATCTAGACGGTATGGTTAAGCACCTCAAAGCTCTCCTAGTAGCCAAGGGCTATACTTAGCAGTATAGAGTTGATTATACTAAGACTTTCTCGCATGTTGCCAAGCTCACCTCCATTCAAGTACTCATCTCTATTGCATCCAATTGATCATGGTCACTCCATCAACTAGGTGTCAAAAATGCATTCCTTAATGAGAATCTGAGCGAAGTGGTATATATGTAACAACCACCTAGTTTTGAGCGATATGGGGATGCCCTAGTTTGTTTGCTCAAAAAGTCCCTTTACTAGCTTAAGCAATCTCCTCGAGCCTAGTTTGAGAAGTTCAGAAAAGTTGTCTGCTCTTATGGCTTTTCTAGAAGGCAGATCATTCTATTTTTATCAAAAATGGGAGTAGTGGACTTGTGATTCTATTGGTACACGTAAATGATATTATCATTACGGGCAGTGACTCCCAAGATATTACTAAGGTTAAGGGACAACTTGCCCAAATTTTTCATACAAAGGATCTTGGTCCACTTCGTTACTTTCTCAGCATTGAAGTTGCCCGTAACAACGATGATATCTTTCTTTCCCAAAGGAAATATGTCCTTGATATTCTTAGTGAGACAGGAATGTTAGGGTGTCGACCCAGTGACACACCTATGGACCCTAATGTCGGTTGTCTGCTTTCACAACTAATGCTCCATTTTTTGATATTGGAAAGTATCGGAGACTTGTTGGGAAACTCATATATTTGTCAGTAACTAGACCAGATGTTGCATATGCAGTTAGTAGGGTGAGCCAATTCATGCATGCACCCACCATCACTCATTGGGAAGCAGTTATCCGCATTTTATGATATCCCAAGAAAGCCCCAGGTCAAGGCCTTCTCTTCAAACCTGGCGATTCTCTAAACCTACAAGGATATTCAGATGCAAATTAGGCAGGATCTACTGATGATAGAAGGTCCACTAGTGGATGTTTTGCATCCCTTAGGAAATTTGGTATCGTGGAAGAGTAAAAAACAACCAGTTGTTGCTCGTTCAGTGCAGAGGTTGAGTATAGAGCTATTGGACACCCTATTGGACACCTTGTTTCTGAAATCCTATGGTTGTGGTCTCTAGTATGAGATGTAGGTATTTATCTATCATCTCTCATTCCTCTCTATTGTGATAATCAGGCTACCATCTAATATTACTAACAATCGAGTATTCCACGAACGTACCAAATATATCAAAATCGATTGTCATTTTGTTCATGATGACTGGGTGAAGAAGGTAATTTCTCTTTCATGCTCGAAGAAATGAGCAACTTGCTAATATCGTCACAAAAGCTTTGCCTCCAAAACTTTTCCACACATTTTAGGGCAAGCTTGGCTTCAACAACATCTACTCTCCAGCTTGAAAGGGAGAATCAAAGAAGTTAGAGAAGAGATAATACAAAATTTGTAGAATCAATTTGTTAGAGATATTTGTTATATGAGTACCTGGATAATCTTGTTAGTTATGACAAAACTAGAATACATACATTGAATCTAGAAATCATTGTAATTATAAATAGCCTCTTTGGCTTCTCTTATAAATATCAATGAAATCTCTCTCTGATTCATGACAAATACGATGCATCAACGTCTCTTACCAACTACATCCATGCTTTTTAGCGAATTAGTGAATGTATAATGCTATCCTAAATTTTAAGCTCATAGATCATAGACTAACAGTGTATATCAAGATGAGTTGATAGTTAACAGATCTAGGACAACATAGAAACGGTCATGCCAAGCATGATTATGACTAGAATTAAATAATCAATGCTTTCCACATTATATCGAATAAGAATTCTGATACAGTAGTTTTGTCAAATAAGAATTCTGATACAGTAGTTTTGTCGCTGACATAGTATCACAGCGAGGTTAAGCATAATCCCTTACCACCAGCTCCTCCTCCACCCACCTCCGGCATCTCCCTAACCCGTCATCGCCACTTCTCATCCTTCTCAGCAATATGCTGCTATTGGTTTGATTTTCTAAACCAATCGTTTTCCTATTGCTACCTTGATTTCCACCACACATTGCCTCTGACCTTGCCTTCACCTCATCAAATCTGTCCTAACCTCACTTGCAGAACCTGCCAACCTAATTAACGCTTCTATTTTGCCTTAGAACTGATCGACACACTCAGATCAATTCGAATTAGTCTTGGGCAGATCCAAAGCCCTTCTATATTGAAAGCCACTATTCTTCTTGATGCTGTAGTCCTTCTTATGTTGATGTTGCCTCTGTCTACTACTGTGGCTATCTGTGTCTACTAATCGCCCTGGTGTTCATGCCGATGGCTTTTCAGATCTGAGTTGCACTGTCTGGCTGATTATTTCATTGTTTCTTAGTTTATCTATCTAGCTGTCTAACTTACAATAGCTTCATTTGAAGATATGAACACGAAGCTTTCTACTATTACCTCCCCGGTGTTGGAGAACTTGGTGTCGAAGACTTTAACTGCTACTACTCTGAAACTAAATGGCACAAACTATTTGTTGTGGGCTCAATCCTTCATATTGCATATTGGTGCTCAAAAGAAGACGCACTTGATCGATGATCCACCTGATAGTAAGGATGCTGACTATTTTGATTGGTTAGCTACTAATTGTTGTGTCATGGCCTAGTTGTTAAGCAGTATGGAGGAGAAAGTGAGCTTCGGTGTTATGTTTCTTAAGATTGCGAAGGAGATATCGAAAACCCTAAAAGAGATGTATACTAAAGAGAACATCTCTAGGGTATTTGAGTTGTATGAGCGATTGTTTACTCTCCAACAAGGAGAGCCATTGGTGGCCGATTATTGCTCTACTCTCCAGGGAATTTTTAACGAGTTGGATGTTCATCGGCCCTTGTGCAAATTTGAAAACCCTGAAGAACTATCAACAGGATCTAGTTGTGGCCAAGTTTCTTTCCGGGTTAGATCCTGCATTACTTACTCAAGTGCGAGGTCACATACTTGGCGGAGATAGCATGCCCTCTTTGACCTCCACTTTCTCAAGGGTATTGAGAGTGTTGACTGGATCCGAATCTACACCATCGTGGACACCTCTGATTGAGCAGTTAGCTCTATATTCTAGTCATGGTCATGTTCGTGGATAAGGTCAAAGAGGACATGGATGTGATTTAAGGGGAGATCGTGGATTTCTTGGTGGACGCCAACCTGGAGACCAAGGACGTCACTAACTCACCGTAGGATGAACAATCACATTTATGAGAAATGTTGGACTAAGTTTGGGAAGCTAGAGTAGGCAAATGGCTGCCACATATTTTCCTCCAGCTAGATGCACTACTACACCTTCAGCTATCTTTGTAGGAAATGCATATTTCTCAAGCCTATTACGACAGGTTCCTACAGTTATAGTCCTCTCAGACAAGTCATATAGCTACTCATGCAGCCACTTCAAGTTTAGATGCTTTCATTGCTTCCTCTAAAAGACCTTGGGTACTAGATTTAGGAGCCTCTTCTCATATGATAGGTATAAAAAAATTTCATTCTTTAAACCTTTCCAACAAATTTCATCCCGTTCAAATTACTAATGGTACATACTCTCCTATACTTTGTGACGGAGTTTATGCTACATCATCTTTATCAGTGAAAAATGTCCTTTATCCTAAATTTTCGATTAGTTTACTGTCTATTAGTCAGCTGACAAAACATAATAATTGCTCTATGCCATTTTCCCCTTCATATTGTATCTTTTAGGACTTCCAGACTGGCATGAGGATTGATTCGGATCATGAGAGAAGAGACAAGTACTACCTAGAAAATAGTTCTAGTTTTGAAATAGGTTTTTCTGATACTCCTTTACAGTAGCATCAGCATTTAGGACACCCCTTCTTGCAAAAGCTTAGAGCAGTATTACCTATCAAGTTCTCACTGTCATCCCAAGAATGCAAGTCTTATAAGTTAAGAAAGCATCATCGTGCTTCTTTTCCTAGTCGAGTCATTAAGAGTAGTAGTTTTTCTTTTGAACTAGTTCATTTATATGTTTGGAGTCCGTGTTGTTTTCCTTCTGTCAATGGATTTCGATTTTTCATTATCTTTATAGATAGGTTTTCTAGAATGACATGGCTTTATTTATTGAAGGACAGATCTCAAGTTGCTGGAGTGATAAAACTTTTTTATAATGAAATAAGAGCTCAGTTTTCTATTTCTCTTCATGTCTTGTATACTGATAATGCTCTTGAATACATGAAAAGTGAAGTTTCTAAATTTTGTGTTTCAAATGGTATTATACATCAAATTTCATGTTCGCATTCTTCACAACAAAATGGGGTTGCAGAATGGAAACATAGACATATTTTAAATATTACTTGAACTTTGATGATTCACATGCATGTTCCAAAATATCTTTTGTCTAATGTTGCTCTTTGTGCATGTCATTTGATTAACCGGATGCCGTCTTCTATTCTTCATGGAAAGGAAAAAACATATATTTTCTATGGTTCCTCGCGTATTTGGTTGTACATGTTTTGGCCAGGATAGGCTCCTAGGTCTGTATAAGTTGCCTTCTAGATCAATCAAGTGTGTCTTTAGGGTATTCTAGGACTCAGATGGGATATCAGTGCTTTCATCTAGCATCTCGTAACTACATAATTTCAGCTGATGTTACTTTCTTTGAGTCAATTTCATATTTTCCTCTAGTGAGTACAAGGACACCACCAGCATCTATTCCTCTCCCTCATCCCGTGCCTGGTTATGGAATTGAGGGAAAAGCTGCATTGTTGAAGTTGGTGGTTGTGTATACTAGAAGGCCAACGGTATTAGCACCGATCTCACCTCCTACAGATCCTTTGTCTGTAGCTGAAGATCCTAATCACTAGCAACTTTCTAATCTCTCTGATGATCTTCCTATTGCTCTTTGAAAAGGAAAATGATCCACTACTGCACATCCCATTTCTCATTTTGTTTCCTATGATCGTCTTACCCCACCCTTTCACCAGTTTGCCTTGTATTCGTTTTCTATATCTATACCCAAGTTTTATCAGGAAGCTACGTTGCTTCCAACCTCAAAAAAAGATATGGATGAGGAGATGGATGCTCTTATTTCTCAAGGGACTTAAGACTTAATTCCTGCTCCCTAAGGATTTGATGTTGTTGGTTGTCCCTGGGTGTCTGCAATCAATTGTCCAAATAGTGCAACTAACAGGTATAAAGCCAAGCTTGTTGCTAAGGGCTTTACTCAAACATAATGGGGCGGACTATTTTGAGTGTGGTTGCTCCTCTTAACTCGATACGTATTCTCTTGTCCATTGTTGTTAATTTGGAGTGGCCAATGTTTTAGTTGGATGTCAAGAACGCCTTCTTATATGGAGATTTTCAGTAAGAGGTTTGTATGAAGCAACCTCTAAGGTTTGTTGCTTAGGGGGAGAGTGTTGTATGCAAGCATAAGAAGGCAATCTATGTACTCAAGTAGAGTCCACGAGCATGGTTCGACAAGTTTAGTAGAATGATAGGTGGTGTTGGTTTTCAGAGGTGTCAATTAGATCACTCAGTATTTATTCTTCGCGCTGCTCTGGGATAGTTGTTTTGGTCGTGTATGTTGAAGATATCCTGTTGATTGGGAGTGATATGGCGTTATTAGAAGAAACAAAGGAGTAACTCAAGCACCACTTCGTAACTAAGGATATGGAGTGGTCTAGATGCTTTCTTGTAATTGAAGTTGCTTATCAGAAACATGGGTTACTTCTTTTCGAAAAGAAGTATGCTTTGGATCTATTAGAGACTGGTCTTCTGGGTTGCAAACCTATGAATACTGCGATCTTTGGGCAGAAGATAGTGAGCTCTTTGAGGATACTAGATAGTACAAAGGCTAGTTGGCAAGTTGATTTATCTTACGGTCACCAGACCAAATATATCCTTTGCAGTTGGTCTTTTCAGACAATTCGTGCATAAGCCTACAAAGGTTCATTGGAAAGCAGCACTAAGAATTCTAGCATATATCAAAAGCTTACCTGAAAAAGGTTTATTGTAAAAGAAGCATGAACATGTGCACATTTTTCAATTTTATGTAACAAGCTGGACATGATAGATATCTATGCTCTAGCTTGAGGAGGAATGTTAGAAATATGTTATGAATATTTGGTTTAACCCACACTGGGTATCCAACCCGTATTCAATAAGAAGAATACATCATGTATCACTTTCTATTATCAAATAAGAATTCTGATGCGATAGTTTTGTCGCTAACAATGAGTATGCCAATAATCTATTGAATCTAATTGTACTATAGACTTCATGCCAATAATCTATTGAATCTAATTGTATTATAGACTTCATGACAATAATCTGTTGAATCTAATTGTATTATAGACTTCATGAAATTCATTTCTCAAGATTGGAGATTGTCTAAAATCAATGAAAATATATCAGAAAATCAAGAAGAAAAATTAATTAAAATATTAGGCACCAGTCAAGCCTAATGTTCTTTTAAGTCCCACAGTAATAGATGGCTATCTGTTTCCTCAGTGACTCCATCTGCATTTTCTTCTCAACAATGTCAATGCTAATGCTTGATCATTCTTGACTTGTTGAATATATACTTTATAGTCAATTGCCAACACTCATTTTAGGGATACTGCTAAAGATGATTATCGTGAGTCCCGCCTTGGAGAGATACGGAAAAAAGAAAAGTTTATTTTATCCTCAATTAAAACATATTGTTCGCTTTCATCTCCTTGGCAGAAGCTCAATCCTTGCATCTTCAGCTTCCTTCCCTTTCTGGGGAAAAAAAGAAAAAAAATATACCACCCTTATCAGCTCTCAAAGCTTTTGTGGGTAGTGGAATAACAATGTCGCAATAATCAAATGGACTACTACACTCCTGCAAAGACATTAGCACAAAGACAACTATGAGTGCTGTCATAAATAATAATCAATAAAGGGATATTTCTACATTTGAATTTACTTACACACTGAACTAATTAAGCAATTATATAAACCAAAAGCAAGTCACAGAAATTAGTATCAAACTTGTGCATGCATTTATTCTTCCTATTAAAACAGTAGAAATATCCGCTCCTACCAAACTGAAGGCAAGAGAAAACTAATTAGAAAGTTAAAGAATTTATGTGCTGGATAAATAATTGGAAGAGTGAACATAGGAACAGATGAGTTGCTGAAAGTACAGAGAAGTTACTGCTGCTTCTCTTCGTATTGGGAGACCAATCACTGCTATACCCATGTGCAAATCTTCCTTTAGGAAATGGGCTTATCTCACCTTTGGCATAGGTGGTCGGGTTCGCCCTTGGTCAATGCATGTCCAGACATTATGTTCCTTCTCCTGGAATGCAGGGGCTTCTCAAGTTCTCAATTTGATGGAGTTCAATATGCGATTACTTTCCAACTTGAACTACTTGGAATATTAAAGTTATCAAGATGATAAAATGAGGAATTTCAGCTGACATCCTACGTAGATTTAACTCTATGCATTTGTAGGGTCCAAACTGTCAGAGGTGGTGAAAACCATGGCTCCTCTCTTCTTAAGTAATTACAAACAGTAAGGGACAGTTTCTCCTCTAAGCTCATGTAAAAGCCAAATTTTGACTCGAACGATTACATATTTACTTGGCTAGAAAGCATGAATGCATAGAACCAACAAGGTCAATTAGCAGGTGAGCGGGTTAGAAAAGCTTAAATTCACTAGTAGCAGTTAAATATTAGCTTAAAACTGAAGTAGATGATTAGATCATATATTCATATTAAGGTTTAACATACAGCAGCAGTAAACTTGGATGCTAATACAAATTATACAGTAAGCACTTATTCCATATGCTTTATAGACAACCTTAAGCAGAAAAGAAGATGAATGTACATATATGAGGGTAGACAAAGTTGTTTCCACAGGGAATCAAATCATACTCAATAGATAACAAATCGAAGCATAAAGAATGACTAGGCAGATTGGATATGTGTACATCCGAAGTTCAGTTTCCAGGCAATTCCTGCCAGTGAAAAAGCAAGGATTTTGTTTCTTTTACAAACGTGTCAATGGAATGTTTGTGCGTGGAAAACCAGGCAACTACTAACCATTCGTGGATGGAACATAGACTAATTTTTTGAGCTTCTTGTCCATGTGTAGCTGCATTCTCATAGTAAAAACAAAACTGTCTAGCAGTTTAGGTTCCGACTTATGCACATCTGCTGAAATAGTAAGATATAAGATAATTGAAGTTGAAAAGTATATGGTGTTGTTCTTGGTTAACTGTAGACTGAAGGATGCTTTATGACTAAACGAGTTTCTATCAAGTTGATGAACTTGATAATCAAAGTATCGAACTATCAGTCTACTGTAGATTCTGACATTAGAGAAAAAACAAAATGCTCATGGTAGAATGAACATCCCCCCACGCAGACCCGACATTATAGGACACATATTTAGCAGTTCAGACATCTCGATTATGCACATTTTCCAAAAAGATAACTGGATACCATGTAGTTCAAGTTGGAAAGTAATCGCATTTACATTTCTGGCTAAGTAAAATGAAGGAACTGCATTAGTAAACAAGTTCCCAGTCTTAAATCAAGATGACGAACATGATAATCAAAGCATTGAACTATCAGTCACCTGCTTGATGGCTACACTAGAAAACAGGTACTTGACTGCTTTAGGATAGTGTATATATATAGCCACTTATGTGAACCCAAGCTGGTAGAAATCAAATATTTAGCCATTCAGATTATGTATATTTACTAAACAAAAATGTGATGAGAACTAAAATGAGGAAGCACATCCTTCAGATTGATTATAGCTTCTTTCAAACGTTGAATGGCATGAACACATGGGATGCCTGTTAAATCCCATTCCTACATGCACGTGTATGAAATGAAGGTGTCAAATCCATAAGCTGAAACGCAGCAGTATCTAAGACACGTGCACAAGTGACATGATATATGGCAATTGTGAATCAGTTTAAGAAATTGAATCATTGAGTATCATACTAGAACATGACATCATTGAGTATCATGTGTAGCTGCATTCTCATAGTAAAAACAAAACTGTTTAGCAGTTTAGGTTCTGACTTATGCACATCTGCTGAGTTAGTAAGATATAAGATAATTGAAGTTGAAAAATATATGTTTTTGTTCTTGGTTAACTGTAGACTGAAGGACGCTTTATGACTAAACGAGTTTCTATCAAGTTGATGAACCCAAGCAGTTCAGACATCTAGATTTATGCACATTTTCCAAAAAGATAACTGGATACCATGTAGTTCAAGTTGGAAAGTAATCGCATTTACATTTCTGGCT
>JBAKGM010019550.1:0-10372 GCA_037177215.1 Asparagus racemosus | reverse complement strand
AATAATTATTAGTGGTATATTTATTCATATAAAATGGATAATGAGAGTATTAAATTGTAGTTAAAATGTGATTATCATGTGCTGCTCCAATGCTTATCGCCAGGCAAAGTTCGAGAAGCACTCAACGAAGCCACGACGGTACATGTGCAGCTCATCAACTGGGTCCTAAACTTTAGGACTGACTTTATCATCTGGACTATTACTGACCAATGATGATTGCAGATACAGTGGTTTATGCCAAGTGGTGTCATGCATGTCAAGTCCATGCTGATTTTCTGCACCAACCTCTAAAAGAATTGCATCCAACTATTGCCTAAAACATGGGTTATGGATGTCATTGGACGAATTATCCCACCATCTGCTAAAGGCCATCATTTTATCCTGACTATTACGGATTATTTCTCTAAATGGGCTGAAGCCATTCCACTTAGAGAAGTCAATACATCTAATGTGGTTAAGTTCTTAAAACACCATGTTATTTACCGATTCAGCATCTCTCGAAGGACTGTCCATGACCATGGTCTGCAGTTCATTAGTCGGTCATTCTTTAGATTCTACAACAAGTTCAGAATTTAGGATGTGACTTCTATACCGTACAACCCTACTGCTAATGGTCTAATCGAAGCTTTTAACAAAACCATCATCAAACTTCTGAAGAAGTTCATCTCCTCTAACAAATGAGATTCGCACGAGGAACATGGAGAGTTTTTATGGGCTTATCAAATAATATTCTGTACTCCCACTAGCTCCATGCCTTTTGTATTGGTCTACGGATGTGAAGCCATGATCCCTCTAGAAATTCAGATACCATCATTTAGAATCGCTCTATGAAAATGATGATTGAAGAACATCATCAAAAGAGGCTTCAAGAACTAGAGATGCTGGATTAATTGAGACTTCAAGCTCAGCAACGAATCAAGATCTACCAGTCATGGATCTCTAGAGCCTTCAACAAGAAAGTTAGAGAACGATCCTTCAAAGAAAGCGACCTGGTCTTAGCTGTTCATCGACTTATGGTCATGAGGCACAGTACTAAAGGTAAATTCCAACCCAAATGGGAGGGTCCATTTGTAGTAGAGACAGTCTACTCAAATGGAGCATATCGCGTTATTAATCAAAATGGCAATAGGCTCATGGTGCCAATCAACGAAAAGTTTCTCAAGAAATATTACCCTTGATCCTATCCAATTTCATCCGCCACAAAGACTCTGATCATGTTTAAGTTTTCACCTCTGACCACGAGAATAAATTCTCAACCTACATTGTTGATCATCCTGCTCCAAAATCTAATCAAAATCCCAAACGAGTCATCAAGTTAACATCACACCTCTGCTTGAATTCAAATGCGTTACCACTGTCATGTTAACATTACACCTCTGAACGGTTTACACCTTTATGTTCTGACTGGTTAACATTACACCACTGTCGAATTATTTCGTCAACTGGTATACATTGCATCTTTGTCGAGTTGTCTTTTAGGATTTGATCAGTTAACATTACACCTTTGTCAATTCATCCTTGCTAAAAATTAATTAGTTAACATTACACTTCTATCGATTTTCTACCATTAAGTTAACATTACACTTCTAAATGGTAGTCATCCTTTGGACTCATTCAAACCTGATTTGTTGACATTACATCTCTGTTAGAAGTTCTATTTGACACATTAACATTGCACCTCTATCAAATACTCTAATGCTGTCATGTTAACATTACACCTCTAAACAGTACCAACTCAACCAAACATAATACGTTAACACTACACCTCTATCAGTTTGATTCTATTATTTTCCTCCCCCAGCAAGGATATCGATACGACACGTTAGCATCACACCTCTATCGTATACACATATCAAAATGGCAAAAGTTCTTTAATATTAAACGAGATAATTTATTACAAGAATTCTAAAGGGAATATGGATAAGAAGATTGAATTAGAGTAATACATTTAGCTATCCTGGCATCCCTAGATTCAAAAGCATTTTTCTAGGCTCTTTCCCTCAAAACCTTGAGATCACTAGGAGCAGCTTGAACTTTGACAGCCTCCAGCCTGGCCATCTCTGCCTAAAGTTGAGAAACCTTGAGATTCCACTCCTTAGCTAACTTTGACATCTTGAGTTCAGGTTCCTCATTCTACTGTTGAGCTGCTTCTAGCAGAGCTTGAGCTGCAACGATGGTTGCCTTCGCCTCATTGATGGTCGCTTCCTATTCCTAAATGGTGTTGTTAAGCTCAGCCTGACTAACATTAACAAATACAAGAGCCCTTCCTGACAGCAAGACGGAGTCCTCCTTATGAAGAAACTAGCCTGGAATGAACCTCTCATCCTCAGAGGGGTCCTCCTTGGACAAGTAGCCCTCCTCCAGATCACCAATGAGCTGGGCTTGAAGCTCCTTCCACCTTTGCTTGCTTATCTTGCCAAGCTTATGGCAGAACAGTATTGGAGGATCTAACCCCTTGGCTGCATGATGATGGGGAGCCGCCTCCATAACCACTTCATCCATAGTAACTGACTCCTTACCTGATCCGCGAGTCGGTCTAGGAAGGGGAGCCATAGTAGGGGCCAGTTCGACTTGAAAATTTACATTGATAGGAGGAATCTCCTATGCTTGCTAGCTAGGAGTAGCCTCGTTCACACCTAGAGAAGACTTATCTATGATGATGACTTCTTTTGGCAAGCTAGGAGGAGGAGCAGACTTTAGAGCCTATTTTTCGGTGAGGCCGGGGGCATCCCCTGCAGTAGCCCCGACCAAATCAGAAGTGGTCACCTCAGCTTTTTCTTTTGGGGGCGGACTTCTTCATTTTCTTCTTCTTCTTCTCAGACCCTTCGGTTCGAGAAGTCCCTAGCTGCGCTATTAGCATGGCTGCCATTTGTTCAGGATTCTTATTCTAGAACTTGGCCCCCTTCACCGACAACGCAGTCCTCGCTCTCTTCAGAGGCAGTTGAGGCACAGCAAGTTTAGCCGAACTCAAGGCCTTTGGATCCTTGGGTAACAACTAGGGGTGGTTTTGGCTACAGTTGCTGCTCTTTCTTTATCAGCCTCCATTGGCTGAGTATGAGATAGGCCCGCCACTCTAAGAGAGGTGGTCTTGAATAGATTGCTAATGTCCCGATACTCAGCATAAGTTCAGATCTTCTCAAGATCCTTACGTTCTTCAGCCAAAAGGATGAGAGGCTTCAACGCCTCCTTCTTGATCTCTGGCCATGAACGACAAACTAGAATTGGGTCAGCTCCAAAGACCCAAATGAACTTCTCCTTCCAATTCTTATTGGATTTGGGGATATTCACCAGCTTAGTGCCCGAGTTGACGAACTCAAGGCCTGGGCATCTTTCCTTGTCATCTTCACACTGACAAGGTTGCTGAAGAGTTGGAGAGTCAGCTCGACTCCCACCCGGTAGCATATCACCGGAAACACCATCATTGTTGCAATGGTATTGGGAGCAAACTGCGTTGGAGAAACCCCCAATCACTCACAAACCTTCCTCACGAAGCGAGGGAGAGGTTGATGTAGCCCGTACTCCACATGAGCCACATATAGAGGTGCCTTGTCAACGCCATGCTCGAACACGGGCTGTCCCTCTCCAGCAACAAGAGTTCGAAGGCTACTGGGATGTTATATTTCTCAGAAAGAGCCCCCAAATCATTGTTCGTCACCTTTGTGTGGATTGGGGTGAGAAGGCTAAGCCTGTCAATAGGGGCGGAAGAAGAAGTAGCCATTAAGAAGAATTCTAAGCTTGAAACAGAAAACGAGAGTTCAAATGTTTTAGATTGCGTGAAGAAAACCCATATGATGAAGCAGGGGGTATTTATAGACTGATGAGGACACGCATGGTGACTTTAGAGCGGTTCACCTACTTTGAGATCAACGGCCCAGATCAATTTTAGAATTCAAACCGCCTTTCAGAAACCAAAGCGCCGCCCATTTTAGTATCCCACATTCCTTTGCGCAGAAACCAAAGTGACACTGACGGTTAAAGTACAATGACATCATTTACAGTGACTCCTCTCAATCACATCTTAGAATTTACAAGATCACTAACTCTCTGGGGCCTAGTCAGCCCAAACTAATCACCCCAACAAGATGACTCCAAATTGGCACGGTATTCTTTCAAGCTAACATCCTCATAAACTAAGTAGAAAAGCAGGAGACTCATAAAGATGTTGATGACACATATCTCCATCCATCGAGTCGACCACATTGTTAGCAAATTGTAGAAAAAATAAAGACAACCAAATTGATAAAAATATTTTCATTTTATTATCTTATCAAATACATGCACAAGAATACAAATACATTACATTCTTGAAGTCTCTAAATACTAAACTACGAAAGATCCAAATCGGCTCCAGGAGTCACAGGTAGGGAGATGTTCGTGGAAGGTGGGGGAGTCTACGGAACATCATGTACAACATCTTCACTCTTCTCCCCAGTCAAACCCTCGTCAGAATTTATCTCGGCCCCTTCAGTCGGGTCATCAGTTGACTGGCAGGAGACCTCCTCCGGCTCTTCCTCGTCACTACCTCCCATCACATTATAGCCACCCCCCATTTTCTACATTGGTTAGAAGGCCTATGTAGCTAGTGATGCTGGGTGGATATTGAAGCTGTCCTAGAAATTGTTGATACTCGTCGGGTAATTGCGCCACAACGTGATCGCACCCAGTTTTACAAGCTCAAGTGACCTCGATCTTTCCCATGGCGCAGTGGCAGAACTCCACAACAATTGTGGGTTGGCTCTTTTTGATGATGGCTGATTGATAATCGGTCGACTCTAGGTATCCTACCTTGCTTACCGCCAGGCACAAGGATTCTTTTAGCTGAGTACACTCTTCTTGGAGTCATCGCTTAGCAACAAGCACTTCCTCTAGTTGGGCTTTGACATGCTGCGCTATTTGCTTCTCAATAGCAACTTGCATCACAGCCAGATCCCGTTCTTTGAGCGCCTCATTGATTGAGTTACTTCCCTTGCCACTGCCCTAGAGTTTTCGCTTAAGCTCCTGAATCTCAGTTGATGTCCTCGTGTCTGAAGCCTTGAGCTCTGCGATCAATTGCTCCTTCACCTCCATCTCTCGATGCCAGTCATCGAGTTTAGCCTGTTTGGCTGAGAGATCCTTAACGACTCTATCGAATTCTTCACTCTCACCAGCCCCTTGACTCTCGTGCACCTTTCAGAGCTTCTCATAAGCATGGTGACCCTGTGCCAAGTGATGATACATCTCTTGCTCCACCAGATAGCCACGAGTCAAATAGCTCTGAAGGATTACTTGGAGACCCACGTCAAGGGTCCCCTTCAGAAACTCCTCGTCATGAGGAAGGCTGAACTGCTCCACAACCTTCGCTTGCATGTAATGAGATTTGAGCACTGAAGAGCGAACATCCATATGATTTACAGGAGTATAGCGGTGCTCTTCATCAGGCTCTACCTTGTAACTTCTAGAAGGGGGAAGTCTCCCTATTAGCAGGTCTTTCGTCTTAGCCCAAGCGCCCACTTCGTACTCAGCCATACAGTATGGAGAGGGCCACCCTGCCGATATAGATTCCCTCTCCTTATCTCCAACCGGCTCTTTACCCTGTTGACGAGACTCTTCCATTCAGGAACTCGACATTCCCATTCTTGTCTAGACCTCGGCCCCAGCTAGAGTCACTCCCGCGGTAGCCTCATGCGTTGCTTCGGCCAACTGGGGAGCAATTTCCTCTTCCGAGTCGGACAACTCCATCTCCTTTAGGGCTGCTTGGCTTTCCCCCAAACTTCTAGCTCCCCTCAGACCATGAGAAGTCTTCTTCTATCACTTCCTTCAGAAGCCAAGAGTAGCAACTGGATCGACATTCCTAGTCGTCCCTTCACGACCCATAAGCACTGTCTCGTCCTGCCTAGGGGGGCATGGCTCCTTCGGAGGCTGATTCTTGTTGGCGCCATTTGGCCTGCCTAATCGTTGGCCTCCCTTGAGATTCCTCAGAAGATCCTTCAGCGGGAGCCAGCTCTGCAGCAGCCTCCATGCCTACAACCCCTCTAAAGGTTAGATTATGGGCTCTCATCTCATCCCGCTCAGTAGGAGGGAATGATGAGATCTCATGCAGCCGCAAAACCGACTTGTCAAAGAGAATCTCCCTTTTACATGGCCCCGTGTAGGAGAGATCTGTTCTATCTCATGCCTCTCAATTGCCGACAGAGTCTTTAATTCCAAAGCCTCTTTCCTAATCTCGCAGTCGAGGTTAGAGTAATCTCCTTCCACCCACACGAACTTCTCCTTCCATCCTTTGTTCGATGTGGGGGTGTCGAGAATGACTTTAAATTCCCTTATCACCTAAAGGTGATAATGAGGCGCCTTCTACACCATCACGCTTACCAAGTGACTTAGCACGTTTATTGACAGGGTGATCCTCAGCCAAGAACAGATGATGACGAAGCTGACCAATACGGCAATAGAGTTGGGCTTCATCTGTATTGGAGACACCCCCAAGGCATCGAACACCTTGTGTAGGAATGGATGCAGCGGCAACCGCAAACCACACTCCAAATGCTTTATGTACAAGGGGGCCTTTCCCTCACTATGATGATATATAGCCGCCGACCTCACTATGATGTAGTATCTGCATTTGCGTCGCAGTCACCTTGGAGCGAAACTCTTCTAACTGGGTCAGGCAATTGGAATCCATGATAGATGTGCTGAGCGAATTGCCTAAAGATCACCAAAAATTTAATTCAGAGAAATGTAGAAAGTAGAGCTATCCTCTTCTTCATACTAGTTTTATAGAGTGGGCCGTTTCTCGATTTGCGAGATGACGTTTTGTGTTCTGAGGTTTAATCCAAACCATTGATCGGGGAGGCTTGCCATTGGGCTCGAGAAACGAAGCATCAGTAACAAAAAGCTGTCTGCTAGTGTCAGCCACGTCCTATCATGGGAACCTTCACGATTCTACTTGAATGTGCCCCTACTCGACCAGGTCCAAGATCTCTGATTTCGCTCGGACTCGGCCCCAGCTGACTCCAAGCGAAAGGGGCTAACTGTTATGGTCCTGAACATTTTTCACTCAGAGATCCTTGATTATAAGAGGAGTCCTTACATCTGATAAATGAGCGTTTCTATCCTTTAATGAAAAAGTCGCATGGAATCATCTACCAAGTCTGAAAGACAGCTTATTTCCTTTGCCTAAGCCATTCTGATTAATAGTCTCATGGACGACTCTAAAGGCGGTATATGTCGACCCTTCGGCCTGTTGCCTCTGTAAAACAGCTCGAATACTGATACTAGTCGACCCCTTAGGATAGGATGACTACTTTTACGGACGACGCGAATGGCGGTGTCAGTCAATCCTTTCGATACTCGACATCATTCCCCACTAGAATTACTTGTGCCCTAAGCTCAAATGACGGTTGCATTGAGTTTGGTCCTGACAATACGTCGATGTTGCATTAAATGTACGATCAGTGCCTTAATTTCTCCATCTCTCACGATAATTAAGACACCTCGACCATTCTGCCTGTAGTCATCACTAATCCCATCGCATTAAAGACAAGGAAACAACACTAACTCCTGAGCCAATTTACAACTGACACCTGTTAAGGCTGCCTGGCGCGGCTGCCTTTAACTACTTCTGTCTAATCATTAGTCGACAAGTGAAAGTAGGGCTAACTCATCCTTCAGCCTACTATCAGTCAAAGTGATGTAAATGCCCTCCGACCCTCCATGTAAAAAGAGAATTGTATACCAAAACAAGGGGTAAGTAATCTAACCTAGTAAATTTCTCTCCAAGAATATTTTCATCTTCTGCTCTTATAAAAAACCCATACTAACTTGATCGTCAGAGGGACCACCGGGCATTAGAAGAGAGAGCAGACCCTACTCATTCGAACACTAATCCAACAGTGATTATTGACTGTGTGTTCTCTAACATCAACACTAAATACCTGTATCTACTCAACTGTGATATCTATGTTGAGCAATTTTGAGATGCTTGCGAACCACTTTAATCTTCTCTTAGGATAATTGGATGAGTTCATGACCGAATAATTTCCTCTCCCACTTCATCCCAACATAACAGTGATATGCATTTCCTCCCATACAATGCCTCAAATGGGAACATCTTAATGCTAGCTTGGTAATTATTATTGTGAGAGTATTCTACAAGATGCAAATAATCTTCTCACGAGCCTCTAAAACGTAACACACACACTCAAAGCATGTCCTCTAATATCTGAATAGTTCGCTCCGATTGTCCATCAATTTGTAAATAATAAGCGATGCTAAACTTCAATCTAGTGCCCAATTTCTCCTACAAACTATGGCCAAACAAAGAGACAAATTGAGGATATCAAACTGAAATAATGAAAATTGGCACTCCATGAAGTCGTACTATCTCTTACATATAACACTCTGCTAACCATTCAGTAGTTTGCCTAACTTGCAAAGGCATAAAATGAGCGCTCTTAATTAGTCAATCAACGATAACCCAAACCACATTATTCTAATTCTAGCTCCTAGGCTAAGCTATCACAAAATCTATAGTATTGTGCTCCCACTTCCATTTCGGTATCAGCAATTATTGCAATAGACATGTAGTCTTTTGGCGCTCTGCCTTCACTTGCTAACACGTGAGGCATTTAGATACATATTCTGCGATGCTGCCTTTCATACCGTCTTACCAAAAGTACAATTTTAGGTTCTTTTACATATTTTTTCCTCCAAGATGAACCAATAACATCGAACAATGAGCTTCATTGAGCAATTCTCTACAAACTTTACTTACTGGAACACACAAATGGTTGTCTTTACTCAAAGAATCATCTCTATGAATCCAGATGTTTTTCCTCTTACCTTCAAGTACTCTTTTTCTAATCTCAATGAACTCCTCATCATACAATTGTTGCTCCTTCATATGGTCAATCAACAAAGGTCATACTTATATATTCATCAATTGTTATGACTACCCAGTAGAATAACTTCAATACTATGATTCTCGATCTCTAAAATTAAATCCATCTGCTTTGTGGGCCTCATTGTGCTTGGTGTTCTGTTGAGTCATCGGGTATGACATTCACTTTACCTAGATGATATTGAAGATTCATATCATAGTCTGTTATGAGTTCTAACCATCTTCTTTGGCACATTTTTAACTCCTTTGGGTATAAATGTACTTGAGACTTTTTATGATCGGTAAATACTTCCACCTTCTTTCCAAAATATAGTATTGCTAAATCTTCAATGCATGAATCACTACTGCTAACTCTAAATTATGGGTAGGATAATTCCTCTCATGTAGCCTTACTTATCAAGAAGCATAAGCAATCAATACACACCCTATTCTGATTTCTAAAGCATCAATACACACCTTATTCCGATTTCTGAAGCATCAATACACACCCTACTCCAATTTCTTAAGCATCGACAAGAACTACAAGTTTTTGCTCCCCTTGAGTAACTTCATTATTGGTATTGTCGTTAGGCAAATCTTAAGAGTTTCAAATGTCTTCTAACATTCTACTGCATAGTTGAACTTCTCGCCCTTGCCATGCAACTTCGTCATTGGTCCTACAATGCATGAATAGTCTTTGATGAATCTTTGATAATCCCCAAGAAACTATGAAGTTCTCCTACATTCATCAGTGATATTTTCTTAAAAATTGCTTCTACTTTACTCGAATCGATTGCTAAACATTTCGAAGATATAATGTGGCCTAGAAAAGACACACTCTCTAGCCAAAATTCACACTTGCATAGCTTACCAAATAGATGTTCTCTTCACATGATTTCTAAAATCAACCTGAGATACTCTTCATGCTCTTCCAATTAACGTATCCTAAAAATACTGTTCGTCACTGTAGGCATTGAAAATTGCTTATCAGTACCTGAATAAGACTCGTGATGGTGGGTTGACAATCGATGACCCATCAAACGATGCCACTAAGAACTGCTGACGACGTAATCACGCCACAAATGCACAAAGCGAGTCAACGAGCGCATGAAGCCAATCGACAAGGCGTGCAAGTCAGTGAAGCGATGGATCGTAGAATAAATCTAATGACGAAGCTTCAGATCTGTGAGATTCGACAAGGCAAGTCGACTAGACTCGAACGTCGATGAGACGGAATCAACTGGACTCAAGTGTCGATGAAACTACACCGATCGAATTCTGAAATCAACAAGACGATCAACTGGGTTTGGATTCGACACCATCGGGTAAAATGATAAAATACCAGACGAAAAAATGCTGAAAAATGATAGGAAAAGCCCAATTGAATGCCTCGGCTCAGGCTGAGGCACAATTTGGTGCCTCGGCCGAGCTGAGACACCATTTGGTGCCTCGGCATGGCCAAGGCACCATTTGGTGGCTCGGCCCAGGCTGAGGCACCAGAGGGCGCCTCGGCCAAGC
>JBAKGM010019549.1:0-10373 GCA_037177215.1 Asparagus racemosus | reverse complement strand
AGCAAGGCCCATTTCGCCAATCGCCAGCTCATGGAGGCCAGTTGCATCATGAATATCCAGACCGGATTTACGTTGGAGATAACATAAATCGTCTGTCCGACCAAGTAGTGCCACATCTTCTGAATCACGAACACTAATGTGAGACACTGCTTCTCGATCATTGGATAATGAGACTCAGCACCAACTAGAGTTCAGCTCAAGTAATACACTGCCTGCTCGTGACCGATGTCGTCGTCTTGTGCGAGTAAAGCGCTTAACGAGTGGTCCGTCGCCTTGGTGTAAATCAAAAACGACTTACCCGACTGCAGTGCAACAAGAACAGGAGGCTTCGTGAGATATGCTTTGATCTCCTCGAAGGCCTTTTGACAAGCGTTGTCCCAAATTAATGAGACACCTTTCTTGTTGAGTTTGGAGAATGGCTGGCACTTTCCGGATAGGTTCAATATAAATCACCGGATATAAGCTAATCGCCCTTGTAACCCCCTGAGTTCTCTCAAATTTCTCAGAGGTTGTAATTCTTGTATTGCCTTCACTTTATCGAGGTAAACATGGATACCCTTATTAGTGACGATGAATCTAAGGAATTTGCCATTGGACATCCCAAGGAAGGACTTGGCAGGGTTCATCTTTAGCTGATGAACTTACATGAGCTCGAACATTGTTCTGAGATCTTTGATGTGATCATTTTTGTCACGGCGCTTTACGATAACCAAATCGTCAACGTAGCACTCGACTATTTTCTGGAGATGATCCTGAAAAATTTTCATCATTGCTCGCTGGTACGTGGCGCCTGCATTCTTCAGACCGAATGACATGACCGTGTAGCAGAATATACCAAGGGGCATTCTGAATGCTGTATGTTTAGCGTCATACGGGTGCATCTTAATATGATTATATCTCGAAAAAGTCATTCATGAAGGACATCCTCTCGAATCCACACGTATTGTCAATGATGACATCGGTGATCGGGAGAGGGAAATCATCCTTAGGGCAAGCGGCGTTCAGGTCTTTGTAGTCGACGCAGATCCTAATTGTCCTGTTCTTTTTCAGCACTAGGACAATGTTTGCCACCCAGTCCAGATGTTGTACATCCGTAATGAAGCCTGACTTGATGAGCTTTTTCACTTCCGCCACAATCGCCTGCATAATTTGTGGATGAAACTGTCTCTGCTGTTGCTTGACAAGTTTCGCATCCGGCTTGATATTGAGGCAGTGGGTTGCCACATTTGGGTCGAGCCCTCGCAAATCTTTGTAGTTCTAAGCGAACACATTGATATATTCCCTAACAAGAGCACTTAACTCCTCCTTTTCTTCTGGGGGGAGACAACCACTCATGAAGATGGACTTTAGATTGGTTTCGTCGCCCATATTGACTTGGACAACTATATCTTCAGTGGGGGGTTCTCTTTGCTCGAACTGGTCCCCATACTGCATGTTGAGGTGATGAACCCACGAGTCTTCCCAGGTTGGCATCTCCTCATCATCCTCCATAGTGGCGGGGTTAGCTGTAGCCATATTTAACATCAAGGTCTTGAAAGCTTCACCAAGGCTAATGTCAGAATCCCAAGCAGATGAGTCAGACGAAAGTCCATCTCCTTCATCGGGTAGATGGTTGTCAATTAATGAGGAGCACTCATCTTCTGAGGAGGATTCGTATCCCAGTCCTCTCCTGAATGCGTAATAATCGTTAGGCTTCCCTTTTGGGACATATGCCGCTTTGGGCAAGACTTGAGGAACTCGTCCAAAACAAAGACCTCCCCCTTACACCAAGTCATACCCCCACTTCTTCATGATGTCCAGTGTTTCTGGACTATATCTACATGTATGAAGTGTAGGCTTGTTATCATCAACGTCCTCCTCCAAAAAGTGGTTCGGCGTCAGAATTGCGTCTCCTTTACCGTAGACCAAGTCTTTCTCATTACTTGTTCTGCTTGGGATGACAAGTGTTGTCCCAAAAGAGTCTTGGAACAACTTCTGTGTAATGCACGACGACCATGTTGGTAGGTGCAAGTCAGGATTATCGTATAATCCTGTCATTATATCAGTCAAGGACAACGATTACTCTATATCATCTTTTATTAATTCGTTAGCAAGTTGCCAATTACAACCTTCGTCCGATGATTCTTCATCGTTAAGATTGATTACAAGGGGTACAATATCATTCAGAACAAAACCGTCATCATAATCAAGCTCGGCTTCTGTATCAACTTCCCCATCGCTGTCCGTGCCTTGGGCTAATGATTCAGTGTCAGACTCGTTACCGTAGAGGAGAGAATCGGTAAAATAATTCTCCATTCCCTTAAACAGTTATTTGTCTGCGACCACCATCTTGACTTCATTATTCATGTCTACGTATTTGATACATTGATGAAGAGTAGAGGGAACTATAACGTTATTATGGATCCAAGGTCGACCCAAAAATAAGTTATGGGAAGTCTCAGCATCGATCACATAACATGTGACTTTGGACTTCAAATTTCTCATCTAGCACTTCACTCAGATTTTACCAAGTGGGTGAGACTCACTGGAGTTAAATCCATAGATCAATATGCCGGTTGATGCCAGCTTACTGGCAGGAATCCCGAGGCTGTACATGAGGCGCAGGAGCATGATACTCATAGCGGAACCTAGATCAACTTGGATCCAGTTAACTTCATTGGATCTAATATATCCAATAAAATACAGTGGCCTGTCATGCTTAGAATTTCTCGTCTGTATGTCCTCCTTGGTAAAGGTGATGCAGGGAAAGTGCTTGGCAGCTAGATTGTACTGCTAAACAAAAGACTCTGGTTCTTTAGGAGTTGGCTTGATCTGAGTGAGGAAGACCTCAGAATCAGCCAGAACTTCTTGTAAAGCTTCCCGGGTCTCCTTCGATAGACGTAACAGCTCATAGAGAGTGATCCTTGCACAGATGTTGGCTAATTGGGCCATCACATTGAAGCGATATGGAGAGTTAGAGCTTCCTAGTTTGTCTCCTCCAATCGGGCAATTGAATCGAGACTGCTTCTGGAGCTGAACCTCATGTGGTTGCTTTTCCTTAGACTTAGCCGCATCTCCTTTGGATGCCTCCTACTATTACACCTTTTCTATGTGGGTGAGGGGAGTTATTGGAACCCCCAGCTCTGATAGCGTCTTGGCATTCGGATCAGGACCTTCTGGGTACTTATACCTGTACTCGTGCCTGCTCCTGGTGGCATGGACTTCAGGTTCCTCCTCAAAAAGTTAGAACGTCACCATCCGCTCGTCGTCCCCCTTTAGGACTGCTGAAGTAGCATGGCATCGTTTCCCCTTCCTTTTGGATTTCTTCCCAGATGAAGATTCTACCCATTGATCATCTTCAAGTAAATTTGGGTGGACCCACAGCACTTTGCCATTTAGGGCTGTATGTGGCACAAGCCCTTTTTAGCATTGTTTATGTGGATCATCATTCACCGTCTTCATTGCTACATTTACCATAAGCTCAGGTTCGAACCTAGTCAAAGGTACCGATCCGAAGCTGATGGACACCACATTTTCTCCGACCTTCTTTTTCTTAGACAGCTTCATCGTAATGACTCTCACATTGATCAAGTCCTAGATTTTATCCTTGATGCCGAAACACGACTTGGTGGGGTAGTGAGCCGCCCTGCGGTAGGTGCAGTACCTCGGATCATTGATCCTCTTTGCTTCCTCTTGATTCTAGGACGGAGGGAGCTTGATCTTGTTATTTTCCACAAGATACTTGAAAAGACTGGGAATCTCATCGTCCTTGAAGGAATAGGACTTCGGGAATCTCAGTTCTGAGGCATTCTGCCTCTGCAGCCCTTGTTGCCACTACGACTGCGACTGCTGTGGCGCTCGCTGTTGCGGCTGCTGTTGGGGTTGTAGTTGGAACGTTTAGTTTGCGACCGCTATTCTCACCTGCTCCTTCCTCTTATTGCTTGGGATGAAGTTGGGTTTTGGAGCTTCCACCACCGGCTAGCCTCTTTCCGCCTTCTTCCTCTTGAGGAACCGTTCGGCTTGCTCCTCACGCACTTTCAGATCCTTCCATGTAGTGGAGGGCACTGTTCCCATTGCCTCAAGCACATCCAATGATAAGTTGTTGTGGTAAGTCTGGAGAATAAACTCCTCAGTTATTGGGTCTTGACAGTTCATCGCCTTGTTGCGGAACCGCTTGACGAAGGTGTCAACTGCCTCCCCATCCTTTTGGTTCTCGTCCAACAATGTACTGATAGATATTTCAGTATCGTCATCAAAGAAGTTCGAGAGGAACATGGACTCCATGTTATCGCAGCTAGTAACGCTCCCAAGTTTGAGACGGTAGTACCAATCGAAGGCAGCTCCGCGAAGGGTGCCAATGAAGGACCGAACCATCAAGGGCTCATTTCCAGAGATCACCCCTAAGTGAGATTTAAAATAAATTAGGTGCTGAGTAGGGGACCCCTCTCCGTCAAACGGCGTGAAGTTGATCAAGCTAAACTTTGATAGATATGGGATCGACTCCCACTCCCTCAGGTATGAGTACGGTATCCCCGTCTTCTTGACTTGTTGAGCGGAGATCAATGTGTTGATCTTACTCTCGAGATCTTTGATTTTCTCATTTTCTAGGACGGCATTGCCACTAGCATTCTCCTGGTCACCCCTAGCATTTCGCTCTTCAGGGGGCTGTCTAGCACTGTGCTCTTCTTCCCTATCTGTGTCGCTGTCAATTTGATTGATGTTGTCGTGACGACTGGTTTCACCTTGACGGTTTGTCAGCACCTGGATTTGCTAGTCATGCATTTCTCGTATCTGTTGCATGGCCATCTCCATCTCAAACTTGAAGTTCTCCTTCTGCTTAGTCATCGCTTCTTCGAGCATTTTGGCCACCTGTTCAGCACTGATCATAAGGGCTTCCCGGGGTTGTTCCTCACTAGAAACCATGCTGTCAGAAGCCATTGCAGAGCCAACATCCGATACTTCATCATCTGACGGCAATCCCTTTAAGATTTTGTCATAATTGGAACGTCGGATCGTCCTGGAGCGCAACTGAGTAAGCCGGTCGGATGATCGGAGACCAGTCCGATTAGACGCCCCTCTACTCATCATGTTGTTTGTGATTCTGAGTAATTCATCCCTTTGAGTCGTTGATCTTCTCCTGCGAAAGCGTCTGGAGCTGGGCTTCGGTGGTCCGTCACCAAGTCTGTTGAAGACCGACACCCTTTCTGGAGCGGCTTTGTTGCAGCTACACTCCGATAGCACTGCCTTGATCAGCCGGGAACAGGGGCAATGTGCGGGCTTCTCTGGAGAATTCCTTTTTCGGGATCTTCTCGTACCCCCAGCATGGTAGTACAGCTCATCGGCATGAGTGCCAGAGCAACCTGCCGTGCGTTGGCACGACCTCTCGGGTATAACATCGTCATCGTCAGATGAAAACGTCTTCTTCCAAGGATGGACTGCTTCATCAAAGCTGCCAAAAGTGACTCGTCTTGACGTTCGCCTGTGTAGGCGTGATGTCCTGGCAGACTCTCGGACTTCGATTCTTAGTTCGGTTGGTGGAGCTGCAGGAATCTCCCTATCCTTATTGAAGTGGGTGCGACCTCCTGCATTAGGAGTGACCTGTGATTTCATCAACGGACCTAAGCGTTCCTTAATGGTTGGCTTGTTAGCCGCAGCAGGAATTAGCTTCGCAAAAGATCTGATTGCAGACGCCGGAGGTGACCTCGGCGCCAAGGCAACTTGGATTGGGGCGCCAGTGGATTTTAGCCTCGGCACCGGGGCAGAAATTGGAATGCCGACGGACTTAGGCTTGGATGCCGTGTTCATCGAGGTTAGAGTGCCAACGGTCTTGGGCCTCCAAACCTAGCAGCTTGTTGATGGCTTCTTGGCCGTCTCTTCCTTCTTCAGCTTCCGGGCTTATTACACCAAAGCCCGTGCCTGCGCGAGGAGTGCGCGGCGCTTCCAAACACGCTCCTGAAGCATGGAACAGTTCTGTTTGACCCGGACCCATTAGGTTGTCGATGATTTGGAGGGGCCGTCAATCACCTGAGGCTGGAGCCTCTGCGTCAGTCTGGATCTTACATCCGCCTCGTACCGGATCCCATCCGTGGATTGCATGGCCTTGGCGAACCTGCGGGCCACGCTTTGTCGTCATGTTTTTCGTGCTCGCTTGGAGAGCGGGGGCACGCCATCGGCGATCATCTCGGGCGCCGGGGGAACTTGGGCTATGGGTGGCGAGGAAATTTTACCGCTACCGGTGGCAGCGGGGTTAGAATCGTCATCCTGGGACTCTGCATCTGAGGTCCAATAGATTCTCCTTGCAGCAGAGATCTTTTTAGAGCGACTGGGAGAAGTGGATCTAGAGGAGGAGGAGAGATACTCCTCAAACTTCTGCTGGTCGAATTCAAACTCGACTTCTTCTTCCACCGGGATCGGGATCGGGATCCACGGCTGCAACATTACGATCTCAAATTTGAGACCGTTGGCTTCCACTGTGGTCGCCAGCTTGTTCACGGGGAAAGTCGCTTTGTTTTCCATTGATTTGAATCTGTTACAGTTCAGTCACCCACAACAAAAATTTAAATAAAGAAGTCGCCTTTTTATAAGGCTTACAATGAAAAATCAAAAAAGATTACAACTTTTGACCCTTAATGAACAAACGGGAAATCCGTTTATCGGATCCTCACTTGCACGGATGTCTTTGCCTGTGCCGGGGACTTTTTGTGCCCGTAGACCGCTGCGTAATCTGATCTAGATGCTAGATCTATGGATCTAAGATATTTATTTCGGGAAGGAAATAAAATACCGATGGGGATCAACTCACGATGGAGATGATCACCGGGGCAGGTGAAATCGACGAAGTGAAGTCACGCGCTAGACCCTGAGATTAAGACGAAGCTTAATCTAGAGGGTAGAACCATAGAGCTGACCTGGATCGACATAGATCTGGCATTGATTCTCTTCCTCGCCGTGTAGATCTAACTCGGAAGGAGTTCTTCACTTACACGGGATCTGGGTCTGGTCTTCTGATCTTGCAGACACTCGGATCTGTGCAAAAGCTTGTGTGGATCTCGCCTAAAGCTCCAAAAATTTCTAACTTTTTCCAACCCCCACAACTGAGACCCCCTTCTATTTATAGGAGAGAGGGGGTGATTGGCAGGCCGAGACTTGGTGTCTCGGCCAAGTGACTAAGACACTGTTTAGCCTCGTTCTGCATTTTTTCTTCCGAGATCGATTTCCTTCGGTCGCGTCACCGTCGTGCTGAGTCCGTGTTCGATTGATCTTCTCACTGAATCGGAACTCGATTAGTCCAATCCCGTCGATGGGATAAGTCTGGTTGATTCCGTCTCATCGATGTCTGAGTCCAGTCGACTCGCCTTGTCGAATCTCGCTGATCTGAAGGTTCGTCGTTGAATTTATTCTACGATACGTCGCTTCGTTGACTTGTATGCCTTGTCGACTCACTTCATACGTTCGTCGACTCGCTTTATGCATTTTGTGGCGCTGTTATGTCGTCACTAGTTCTTGGTCGCATCGTTAGATGGGTCGTCGGTTGTCAATCCACCGTCACGAGTCTCCTTCGGGTACTGATAAGCGATTTTTAACGCCTACAGATACCCCCTCTACAGTGTCTCAATCTCGATGTTTTGACGAGCCTGGGATACTTCAGATATGATAGGCCCCAACCTTCAGTCGGTGTGACAGGACCTATAAATGACTTCAGTGTTCGATCTTTCCAATCATTTTAGATTCTCCAGCTCTTTATAGGATAGCTGAAGGCATGACGTAATGCGTTTTTTGTCTGACCGTTGTTGAGATCTTGACCTGAAGTCGATAAATAACTTTCTTTTGAGATTTGCTTCGGTATTTGATTCTTCCAATCCTTTCAGGTTCTCTAGTTCTTTGTAAGATAGCTGAAGGTATTACGGCGCTGCATATTTTTTGCCTGACCGCTGTCGGAATCTTGAAGCTGATTGAGTTCGTTTGAATTTGATTTGTGTTGGTGAATTGTCGTTCAACTGACCATCAAACTTTTTACGAGACTCCTCTGTTGATCGGGGAATTCTGCTGCGACGCATTGATTGGCGTCAAATATGTGGAGTCTAGCCTTTAATCGGCGAGTGCGACATGTTGACCGGTGTACAATTTTAATTAGATTCGCACCATTAATCGGCGAATCCTCCAGCGGCGACGCGTTGCCTGGCGTCAACACAGTTTATACTCGTGTATTTACTAGAGTTTTCGGGAAATAGTTTATCCTCATATACCCATTTAGAGATTGGCGAGTTATCCTTAAGAAAATTTTACGAAAATAATCTTCAGGAACTTCTCGGCCAAAATAAGAAATAGTTTATACTCGTATACCTTATTGGAGCAACAGCGAATTATCTTAAAAATAAAAATATTTTTCAGGAACCTCTCAATCGAAATAGAAAATAGTTTATACTCGTATACCTTTTTAGAGTATTTTTGGGGCTTGTATTAATTGAACCGGACGTGGAGTGGCCTTCATGCAGCGATAACTTCGCTGAATAGCTATCCAGGATCCTTCAGATGTGTGGGGGAGAGGAGGAGCTAATTAACGGGCCGATTTGGGACTAGTTTGATGAACTGTTGTCTTGTCGGTAGGGGTTTCTATCGGGGCTCATTTTTTCAATTTCTTATTCCGATGTTCCTCCTAAGCATGCCGTGAGACCATCTTGAAGTAGTCGGTGCGTGGCGGTTACTCCTCCGATAGCCCCTCCGAGCCGTGAAGCTGCGCCTGCTGATCGAGTGGAGTCCCGCCTGGAGGCATGGCGCGATGCTCAAGTGGGATTGGGTGGACCATGCTGAGACAGTACTTGTCGAGAAGTCAGCTCGTCTTGCTTCGAACGTGGCAAAAATCGTGCAGCTCAGGTGAGAACTCTAAGTGGAGAGAGAGGTCTTCTGTGTCTTAGAGCTGACAAGGGCTATCGCCGAAGAAGCTTCAACTACAACGTTCTAGAAGTTGAAGCTCTCGAAACAAAAGTTTGCCGAAGGGGCTTGCAAAGACTCTGAACGCCAACGAGGACTCTCTCAGGGCTGAGCTGCAGGAGGAATTCCAGCGGATTTCCCCCTTTTATTTTTTATGATTCTTTTATTTCATTCAAAATAATTAACCATAACACTTATAGGATTTTTGGCAAACCCTCAGTCATCAACGGATTTGATGAGCTTTTACCGATTACCGTTTGACTCAGGCTAGTGTGCAGATTTTCTAAACCCGTTCTAAATGTGACATTGTGCTAAAAGAATGAGTTTCTTTTAGACTTTATGTTACGATGCTGAATACGTAGACTTGGTACTCTTTTACGGGCAAGAGACTACCCGACAACACGTGTTACGCGTAGACTTATCCCTTCTTAGGTTTTAGGATAAAATACCCTAGAATCGAACTCTTGTGTCTTCTTCAATCGGAAAAAGACTAAACCGGCAACGCGTGTGAGGCGTTGACTTATTCCTTTTTAGGATTCGGAATAAAATTCCCACGCGTGTAAGGTGTGGATTTTAGGGTCATTAATGACGACCCGCCACACTTTCGAATTTGTCGGCGTTATTCTTTTTACGATTAAGAATTAACTCGCAATGCGTGTGAGGCATTGAATTTATCCCTTCTTAGGCTTTGGGATAAAATTCCCTAGAATCGAACTCTGGTGTCTTCTTCAATCAGAAAAAGACTAAACCGGCAACGCGTATTAGGCGTCGACTTTGGGGTTATTGGCCAACCCCCAGCCCTCAATAGATTTGGTGTACCTTTACTGACTACCGTTTGAATCGGGCTAGCATGCGGATTGCTTATATCTATTCCGCATGTAACGTTGCGCTAGAAATGAAACTCTCTTAGACTTTATGCTACGATGTTGAATACGTAGGCTTTGTCTTTTTCACGGGAAGACTAACCCAGCGACGCATGTGAGGCATCGACCTATCCCTGCTTAGGATTCGGGATCAAATTCTCTAAGGAGAATCTTAGATTAAGAGATTTTTATTGATAAAATTAAACTGGTGAGGGAGGAAGAATTTTATATTCTATCTCTCATGGCGAATGAATGAAACCAAGAGCAGGAACTTTGCCCTATGAGTCGAGAGGATTCAGGTGACCTTCAGTCGGACAACCTGATCTAAAAATCTCGGTGCATACCTTCAGTCGGCGCTACCTGGTAGAAGCATGGAACTAAAAGTGGGGTTTTCACTCTGAGAAGCGATAAGATTTAGGTGACCTTCAGTCGGACGACCTGATCTGAAAATCCTAGCGCATACCTTCAGTCGGCACTATCTAGGATGAAAGTTAAGGCGCGTACCGTCAATCGGCGCTACCTGGAAAAGGATGGAACCAAGAGTGAGGTTTCAACTCTAAGAACTAAAAAGATTCAGGCGACGTTCAGTCGGAAGACCTA
>JBAKGM010019548.1:0-10374 GCA_037177215.1 Asparagus racemosus | reverse complement strand
CCAATTGGCCGAGCACTTCGGCTCATGGCTAAAGCACTTCGGCCATGGCCGAAGTGCTTTGGCCATGTGGCTGAAGGTTTTGGCATGAGTCCACTGTTTTCGTCGTTTTTTGTGACTTTTCGTCTGTTCTGACCCGTTTTCCAGTACTCCCGGTCTCAGTCGATTATTCCGTTGATTCTGGAATTGGATTAGCACAGCGTCGTCGCTTGAATCCGGTTGATTTGATTCGTTGAATCTCGCTGACTTGGAGCTTCGTCATTGGAGTTATTCCGCAATACGTCACTCTGTCGATTTGTACGCCTCGTCGACTCACTTCATGTATTCGTCAACCCGCTTTATGCGTTCTGTGGCGTCAGCAATTCTTGGTCGCGTCGGTTGATAGTTCGTCGGTCGCGAACCCACCTTCACGAGTCTAGTTCGGGCACTGATAAGCAATTTTCAATGCCTACAGTGTTCCCTCACTAAGTCAAACTGAGATATCCCCACACTCTAGGCCGAATTAAGACACCCGTCCTCTTCGGGAGGATTTGAGTAAGAAGCCAAAAGACCTAGGCGCTCCCTGAGCCCTAGGCACCCAACCCCTTCGGTTGTCATTAGATTGAGTCGTCGACCGACCGAGGCTGACTCCTAAGCCCAAGGTGCTCCATGAGCCCTAGGCACCCAACCCCTTGGATTGTCGCACGCAGAGCCGCCGCTGATCGAGGCTGACTCCTAAGCCCTAGGTGCTCCATAAGCCCTAGGCACACAACCCCTTGGGCTGTCATTGGATTGAGTCGCCGACCGACCAAGGCTGACTCCTAAGCCCTAGGTGCTCCATGAGCCCTAGACATCCAAACCCTTAGGTTGTCACACATAAAGTCGCTGCCGACCGAGGCTGACTCCTAAGCCCTAGGTGCTCCATGAGCCCTAGGCACCCAACCCCTTGGGTTGTCATTGGATTGAGTCATCGACCGACCGAGGATGACTCCTAAGCCCTACGTGCTCCATGAGCACTAGGCACCCAACCCCTTGGGTTGTCACACGCAGAGTCACTGCCGACCGAGGCCGACTCCTAAGCCCTAGGTGCTCCATAAGCCCTAGGCACCCAACCCCTTGGGCTGTCATTGGATTGCGTCGCCGACTGACCAAGGCCGACTCCTAAGCCCTAGGTGCTCCATAAGCCCTAGGCATCCAACCCCTTGGTTGTCACACACAGAGTTGCCGCCAACCGAGGCTGACTCCTAAGCCCTAGGTGCTCCATGAGCCCTTGGCACCTAACCCCTTGGGCTATCATTGGATTGAGTCGCCGACCGACTAAGGCCGACTCCTAAGCTCTAGGAGCTCCATGAACCCTAGGCACCCAACCCCTTGGATTGTCACATGCAGAGTCGTCGCCGACCGAGGTTGACTCCTAAGCCCTAGATGCTCCCTGAGCCCTAGGCACCCAATCCCTTGGGTTGTCATTAGATTGAGTCGCCGACAGACTGAGGTCGACTCCTAAGACCTAGGCGCTCCATGAGCCCTAGGCACGCAACCCCTTGGGTTGTCATTAGATTGAGTTGCTGACCGACTGAGGCTGACTCTTGAGCCCTAGGTGCTCCATGAGCCCTAGGCACCCAACCCCTTGGGTTGTCATTAAATTGAGTCGCTGACTGATTGAGGCCAACTCTTAAGCCCTTAGTGCTACATGAGCCCTAGGCACCCAACCCCTTGGGTTGTCACACGCAGAGTCGCCGCTAATCGAGGTTAACTCCTAAGCCCTAGGTGCTCCATGAGCCCTAGGCACCCAACCCCTTGGGTTGTCACACGCAGAGTCACCGCTGACCAAGGTCGACTCCTAAGCCCTAGGTGCTCATTGAGCCCTAGGCACCCAACCCCTTGGGTTGTCACACGCAGAGTCACTGCCGACCGAGGCTGACTCCTAAGACCTAGGTGCTCCATGAGCCCTAGGCACCCAACCCCTTGGGTTGTCATACGCAGAGTCGCCGACCGACCGAGGCCGACTCATAAGCCCTAGGTGCTCCATGAGCCCTAGGCACCAAACCCCTTGGGTTGTCATTAGATTGAGTCACTGACTGACAGAGGTGGACTCCTAAGCCCTAGGTTCTCCATGAGCCCTAGGCATCCAACCCCTTGGGTTGTCATTAGATTAAGTCGTCACTGACCAAGGCCGACTCCAAAGGACCTAGGTACCCCATAAGTCCTAGGCACCCATTCTATGCACTTGCTAACCTATTCTATGCACTTGCTAACCTAAAAGATACGGACCACATGGACTCTAGACACCTAAGTCCCAAGCCGTGATCAACTGTCGTGCTTTAGCAAACACGACTCTGAGCTCACGCCTACCGTTAGCACCTGACAAGGTATTCGCAAGCTTAGCTAAGCAGGGATATTGTCTGTGCCCTGGAGGTAGGATGATTGACTATTCCTTAGAGTATGATTATTTTTTAGGGTTACGATTATCCCTCAAAATATAAATGTGTTATTATTGACTCACTTGGCTTGTGATCGTGAGTCAAGATCTCGTCTGCATCAGACACTCACCAAAAGCAAAGATATGACACAAATAAATGAAATCCAGATGCATCGCAGATAGGGACGTAGAGCAAATCAAACTTTTATTTGAAAGACAAAGTTGAATTACAAGGATCAAGTCAAAAAAAGAGAGAGAGAAGATAAAATTTTCTGCTATTTTACAAGTATATACATGTGAGACCCCCAGGAGGCGATAGCCGGCTAGGGGACACCCTAATTGGGGGCGTCCCCTCCAACACCACTGTTACCCTCCTCATCGTCGTCCTCATCGTCGCCCTCCTCCTCGGAGCCTAGTTGGATCCCCCCTCCTCTAGCTTTGAGGTCTTGGAGGATGCTCAAAAAACTCTACACTCGAGAGGGGTAGATGGCGATAAAGGACGGCATCGTGTTAGGAGGGAGCTGGCCCATCAGGTAGTCACAGCTGGCCTTGACGGCTAATGACAACTCGACCTTGCCCACAAGGCCATGCCGATAGCCCTCGATGACCTCCCTCTTGCCCTCCTCAAAGGTCACATGCTTGAGTATGGCCTCCATGGACTGGGCGTCAGCCAAGGCCGCCTGATGAGCCGCCCTCATATCCTCTAGCTCCAACCTCGTGCTCTGAAGGGCCCGTTGTTCTGAGAGGACCTCTGCTTGAGCCGCTAGCCTTGCTAGCTTCTCAGCCTTGAGGTCCTCCTTCAGGAACTGAACGCACTACTCTTGCCTAGCCACCTCTCTTTGAGAGCTCTCGGCAGCCACCACAAGCTTAGCTATTTCTTCCTTCAGCTTCGCTTTGGTGGCTGACTGCTTGGACTTATGGGCCTCCATGTTGGCGATGGAAGGCTGCTTCGTCTCCACCGCCCAGCGCCACTTAACGTCCAGCCTCTCCTTTTCAGCCTCGAGAGCTTTGATCCTCCTCTCAGCATCTTCTCGAGCTTTCTTCTCCTGAGCTGCATTTGCCACGAGCTGCTCACGGGTGTCCATCACGTGGTCGAACCGGTCAACCAGCTCCTCCCCTATCAGGGCCCCCTCATACTTTAGCTCTAGAGAGCCAGGCGCAACCCTCTTGTGGGTACTTCCCTCAGAAGATCTACGTCCCTGGGGAGGGTGAATTAGTCAGCGGCGGTGAGCTGAGCCCTTCCCGATAGCTGCACCGAGTCTGTTTGGTGAAGGAAGTGGCTGGGGACGAACCTCTCACACTGGGAGGATCCTCCCTAGGTAAGAACCCCTCCTCCAAGTTGCCAATAAGCTTGGCCTAGATTTCCTTCCACCTATGCTTCCCTATCTCCCCCAACTTGTTGCAAAAGAAGAGTCGGGAAGCGGAACCCCTAGCCGCATGCGGGGCAGGTGCCGAGTCAGTAGTCGCCCTCTCCCTAGCCGTCAGCTCTTCAGCTGAGTCACAGGTCGACTCAGGAGGAAGGGTTGAAACAAGACCCTGCCCCACTTGAGAATCCAAGTTGATGGGCACAGCCTCTGGTATTTCCCCCTCAGGGAGGATCTCACCCCCAGGGAGGGAAGGCACATTGGTGTCAATCTCCTTAGCCAATAGGTCAGGAGGAGACGTCCCTGGAGCCTGCACCCCGACAGGGATAGAGGCGCCAGCTGCAACAACATCAGCTGGGGTCGAAGCAGTAGCCTCAGGCTTGTCCTTGGGAGCAGGCTTTTTCGTCCTCCTCCTTTTCTTCTCAGACCCCTCGGGCCCAGAAAGGCCCAGCTGAGATGTTAGCATGGTGGCCATCTTGTCTGAGTTCTTGCTCTAAAACTTAGCCTCTTTAGCCGACAATGTAGCCCTTGCCCTCTTCATAGGCGGTCGGGGTACGGCTGGTTTGGCCAAATCTAAGGCCTTCGAGTCCTTAGGCTACCTAGGACCGGCTTCGGCCAAAGCAGCCGCCCTCTCCATGTCAGCCTCTATCGGCTAAAAATCAGATAGGCCTGCCACTCTAAGGGAGGCAGAGTTGAACAGGTTGCCGATGTCCCGAGACTCGGCGTAGGAGCGAACCCTCTCTAAGTCCATGTGCTCCTCAGCTAAGAGGGGAAGCGGCTTTAGCGCATTCTTCTCGATCTTCGGCCATGAATGGCAAGCGAGAATGGGGTTGGCCCGAAGACCCAGACGAACTTCTCCTTCCAAGCCTTGTTGGACTCGGGGAAATTCACCAGTTTCACCCCCAAATTAACAAAGAAGAAATGGGCATCTTTCCTCATCGTCTTGACACTCACAAGATGGCTAAAGAGCAGGAGGGTCGACTCAACTCCCACCTAGTAGCAGATCACCAGGAACACCATCAGTAAAGCAATGGCGTTAGGAGCAAATTGCATAGGGGAGACCCCTAGCCGTTCACAAACCCTCCTCACAAAGAGGGGGAGGGGCAGCCGCAGCCCATACTCCATATGGGCTAGGTACACCAGCGCCCTATCGGGACCATGCTCAAAGACAACTTCCTCCTTCTCCGGCAGAGAAAGCTTGAAAGCCGCCGGGATGTCATACCTCTTAGAGAGGGCTTCTAGATCCTCGCTCGCCACCTTTGAGTGGATGGGGACGAGGAAGCCTAACCTGTCGACGGGAGCAAAGGAAGAAGCAGCCATTAGAAAGTTTTTTTAGAGCTCTAAGTACGAAGAGAAAGTTTTGGTCTTTGGAGTTATGTAAAGAAGGCCCGAATGAAGGAAGAGGGACATTTATAGGAAGACAGGGGGTCACGTGGCAACTTTTGAATGGTTCACCTACTTTGAGATCGACGGTCCAGATTAGGGCTAGATCCAAATTGCCTTTCGAAAACCGCAACGCTGCCTATTCTGATTCCCCACCATGCTCTGCATTGAAATCGATGCGGTACTGACAGCTGAAGTACGATAACGTCACGCACGGTGACTTAGCTCAATCACGCCTCAAAATCTCCAAGCCCATCAGCTTAGAAGAGGGGGGCCAAGCTAACCCCTCACTTTTTGCCATCGCAAACTGACAACCAAAATAAAAATTCACAACACCTAAGTCTTGAAGAGACGACTCTCAGTCGACGTAACACCCTCTTAGGAAGACTCTACCATGAACCTAATATATCAAAAAAGAGAAGGTGAACTCATAAGGGTACTGCAAACGCGAACCCAACTTGTTGAGTCGACAAGCGTGTCACCAACACATCACAGAGAGTCACAAAGGAAATTGTGAAAAAAGAGAAAAATAGAGAAAAGCATAGAAAGGGAGAAATTATGTTGTTTATTATGATTGCCAGACATATACATATACAAAAATACAAACGAGCTACATTCTTCCAAGCCTTGAACCTAAAACTACAAAAGGGTCATGCCGGCCCCACGAGCGGAGGTAAAGAGACATTCAACGAAGGTGGAGGGGTCGATGGAGCTTCGTGGGAAATGCTGACCCCCTCCTTCTAGACTGAGCTTGTGCCATCACCCTTCTCGACTCCCCTAGACGACTCCTCAGTCGACTGTAGGCATTGAAAATCACTTATTAGTACCCGAACCAGACTCGTAACAGTGGGTTCACAACCGACGACCCATCAAGTGATGCGACTAAGAACCGCTGATGACATAACTACGCCACAAAACGCATAAAGCAAGTCGACGAACTCATGAAGTGAGTCGGCAAGGCATACGAGTCAACGAAGTGACGTATCGTGGAATAAATCCAATGATGAAACTTCAAGTTAGCTAGATTCGACAGGGCGATCTGATCAGACTCGGATCGATGGAATCAGACTTAAATGCCAACGGGATTAGACTGAGCGACGCTCCAGATCAACTCGGCTGGGACGTTGTCGAGTTTGAATCAATCAGGCTCCGAATCAATATATAAACTAGTCAGATACTTGCTCGACACAATGGCGATGAGATCAGCAAAGAAACAGCACTGGAAAAAGGATAGAAACTGGCAGAACTGTGCCTCAGCCAAGGCTGAGACACCAGTTGGTGTCTCGACCAAGGCCGAGACACCTCATGGTTTCTCAGCCTAGCCGAGACACATAAGAGGTGTCTCTGCCTGGCCGAGACACCTAGAGAGGTGTCTTGGCCACTTGGCCGAGACACCTGTCTTGGCCGACCCATATTCCCCCTCAGATGCCTATAAATAAGAAGAGGGTCTCAGTTCAAAGGGTTAGAAAATCTAGGATTTTGGCAGAGCCTCACGCGAGATCTACGAGTTCTTGTTGCATAGATCCGAGCATTGGTGAAGGAGGAAAGTCAGATCCCAGCCCGTGCAAGAGAAGAATTCGTCTACACCAGATCTACATCGCGAGGTAAGGAGTCGAGATTAGATCTAGGGTCAGATTTGAAGATATACCCTCTAGTCTAAGCTCAGTCTTTGTCTAGGGTCCAGCGCGTGATTTCTCCTAGTAGATCTCACCCGCTTCGGCGATCACCTCCTTCGTGAGTTGATCCCTGTTGGCATTTTATTTCTTTCGTGAAATAAAACTCCCAGATCTACAAATTCAGAATCCAGATCTCCATTTGGATTTGAATTGCGCGGTGGTCCACGGAGGAAACGAGTCCCCATCACAGGCAAAGATCCTACGCAAGCGAGAATCCGATAAACGGATCTCACGTTTGTTTAGTTAGTTTAAAGTTGTGATACTTATTTGATTTTTTCGTTGTAAGCCTTATAAAAAGGCGATCTCTTTATTTGAATTTGTTTGTAATTCCATAAAAGTGTAACAGATTCAGATCAATAGAAAAATCAGCAACTTTATTCCCCGCAAACAAGCTGGCGACCACAGTGGGAGCCACCGACCTCAGATCTGAGGTCGTCATGCTGCAGCCGCGAATTCCGATCCTGGTGAAAGAAGAGGTCGAGGTTAAATTCGACTAGCAGAAGTTCGAGGAATGCCTCTCCTCCTCCTCTAGATCCAGTTCCCCCCGCCGCTCTAAGAAAGTCTCCGCTGCAAGGAGAACCCGATGGGCCTCAGACGTAGAGTCCCTAGACGATGAAACCAACCCCACTGCCACCCGCAGTGGAAAATTCCCTCGGGCGTCCGAAGCCCAAGTTCCCTGGGCGCCCGAGATGACCACCGATGACGCACCCGCACTCTCCAGGCGAGCCCGTCAAAGGCGACGACACAGCATGGCACGCAAATTCGCCCAAGCCTTGCAATCAATGGATGGGGTCCGCTACGAAGCGGATCTAAGATTCAGACTTACACAGAGGCTCCAGCCTCAGATTATCAATGGCCCCCCAAAGTCATCAACCAACGAGTGGGTCCATGTCAAGTAGAACTGCTCCACGCTTCAAGAACATATCCGGAAGCGACGCGTGCTCCTCGCACAGGCACGAGCATTGGTGCAGTAAGCTCATGAATTGAAGAAGAAGGAGATGGTAATGAAGCCCCCGACGCGCCGCCAGGTTTAGAGGCCTAAATCCACCAGCACTCAAGTCTCGGCAGTCACGACCTCCAATCCCAAAACCACCGACACTTCAATTCCTATCCCAGAGCCAAGCTAAAAGAGAAAGGCACCCCGACGAATACGTTATCCAAGCCCAAGCCCGTTGGCATTCCAGCTCCTGCCCCGACGCCCAAGCAAAGAGCTGAAGGCGCCTCAACGCTAACTGCCCTGGTGCTAAGACCAAAACCTGCCGACACCTCAATCGAAGTTGCCTCGGTGCCGAGGCCACCTCCGGCGTCCACATCCAAACTTCCAGTGAAGCCAATTCTGGCTACAGCTAACAAGTCATCCATTAAGGAACGCTTGGGTCCGTTGAGGAAATCACGGGTCACTCCTAGTGCAGGAGGTCGCACCCACCTCAATGAAGGCACCAAGACACCCACAGCTCCACCTACCGTACTCAGAAATGAAGTCTGAGAGTCCGTCGAGACTTCAAGCCCACATAGGAGAATGTCAAGGCGAGTCACTTTTGGCAGCTTTGATGAAGCAGCCCGCCCTCAGAAGGAGATGTTTTTGTCTGACGACGATGACGTTATACCCGAGAGACCGCACCAACACGATGAGTTGCTCTGGCAATTAAGCTGATGAGTTGTACCATCATGCTGCCGGTGCGAGAAAATCCCGAAAGAGGAGCTCTCCTGAGAAACCTGCGCATTGCTCCTGCTCCAAGCTTATCAAAGCAGTGCTATCGGAGTGTAGCTGCAACCAAGCGATGCCAGACAGGGCTTCCGTCTTCGATAGACTAGGCAACGGCTTGCCGAAGCTTGGCTCTTGATAGTTCCGCAAGAGAAGATCAGTGACTCAAAGTGATGAATTGCACAAGGTCACAAATAATATAATGAGCAGATGGACGACAACCCATACTGGTCCCTGAGCATCTGATCGGATAACTCGATTGCAGACCAGAACCATTCGGCATCCCCATTATGACAATATCTTAAAGGGACTGTCGTTGGAAGATGAAGTGTCAGATGCTGGCTCCACCCTGGCTTCCGACAACACAGTCTCTAGTGAGGGGCAACCCCAAGAAACCCTGATGATCAGTGCCGAACAGGTGGCCAAGATGCTCGAAGAGGCAATGGCCATGCAGAAAGAAAATTTTAAATTCGAAATGGAGACGGTCATGCAGCAGATGCGCGAAATGCATGACCAGCAAATCCAGGCATTAACAAATCGCTAATGAGAGACCAGTCGTCGCAACAACGTCAACCAAAGTGACAGCGACTCTGACAAAGTAGACCATGGCGCAAGACAACCCCCTGAAGAACAAAATGTTGGGGGTGCCCAAGAGAATGCCAGTGGTAATATGGCCTCTGAGAATGAAAAGATCAAAGATCTTGAGAGAAAGATCAACACACTGATCTCTGCCCAAGAGGTGAAGAAGACTGGAATACCGTGTTCGTACCTTAGAGAGTGGGAGTTGATCCCATATCCGTTGAAGTTCAGTCTGATCAACTTCACGCCATTTGATGGAAAGGGGCCCCCCACTCAATACTTGATTTACTTCAAGTCTCACTTGGGGGTAATTTCTAGAAATGAGCCCCTGATGGTTCGGTCATTCGTTGGCACCCTTCGAGGAGCTGCCTTCGATTGGTACTACTGTCTCAAACCGGGCAGTGTTACCAGCTAGGATGACATGGAGTCCCTGTTCCTATCCAACTTCTTCGATGATGACAAAGAGATATCCATCGGAACATTGCTCGATGAGAAGCAGAAGGACGGAGAAACAGTGGATACTTTCGTCAAATGATTCTAAAATAAGGCAATGAACTACCGGGATCTAATTACGGAGGAGTTTATTCTCCAAACTTGCCACAATAACCTATCGCTGGATGTGCTAGAAGCGATGGGAACGGTGCCCTCCACCACATGGAAAGATCTAAAGGTGCGTGGCGAGCAGGCTGAACAGTTCCTAAAAAGAAAAAAGGCAGAAAGGGGCCAACTGGCCACCGAAGCCCCGAAGCGCAATTTTGTTCCTCGGGGCAAGGGGAAAGAGCATGCCAGAATGGTGGTCGCAAACCAGACGTTCTAACTACAACCCCAACAGCAGCCGCAACAACAGGCTCCACAGCAATCACAGTCGCAGTGGCAGTAAGGGGCACAGAAGGAGAGACCTTCCGAGCTAAGATTCCAGAAGTCATATTCTTTTAGGGATGACGAGATTCCTGGTCTCTTCAAATACTTGGTGGAGAATAATAAGATCAAGCTCCCTCCAATTCAAAATCAAAAGGAAGCAAAGAGGACCAACGACCCAAAATATTGTGCCTACCACAGGGTGGTCCACCACCCCACCAAGTCATGCTTCAGCCTCAAGGACAAGATCCAAGCCCTAATCGACATGGGAGTTATCACGATGAAGCCGGCCAAAGAAAAGAAGGTCGGGGCAAATGCGGTGTCCATCAGCTTCTATTCTGTGCCTTTGGCATGGTTTGAACTCGAACCTGTAGTAAAGGTGGCAATGAAGACAATCAATGACGACCCACACAA
>JBAKGM010019547.1:0-10375 GCA_037177215.1 Asparagus racemosus | reverse complement strand
GTCCCGTTCTTATACTTACACCGTTTGGCTGTCCCTCGTCCCATGCACTATAATCTGACTAACAGGGAAGATAGCGTCAAGGTAGGTATCCTGGAATACGGAGGTAGTTTTGTAAGGAGGGGGTTTATGGAACCAATATCTTGGGGTTGTGTCCAGGCTTCGTTCAAGAGAATGCACCGCTTAACGAAGTTGCAGTTATCCTAAGCACATTTGGGTACAAACTTGCTAAGAGTAGGGCTCAATATCCTGAGGCAAATGCTAGATTTCCGGGATGGATTAGGTTGAAGGCAATTCAATGGTGATCTTGTCAGGTTAACTTTGCTCTTGTCACTTTTGGTGAGAGATTGCAGGAATTGGGGCTCTATGTTGCTGTTAGGGCCTCCAAATATGGTGTTAAGATTTCTGCACCTATATTATACGGTATTCTAGAGCTCTACAGTTGTGATAGCAACACTTTCTTCACTCCAGTGGGGGAAGTTGGTATCGCGCTTCACGAGATGTTTGAGGTGTCTCGTTCACCGATGGAGGATTGGCCTTATGAAGAATTCTTCCCAGAAATGAGGAATTAAACGTCTTCTCCCATACTGCCCAAATCGCAAAGGCAATCCGAGAACTAGTTTGTCACTTCCTCATTTGTTAGAAATCTTTAGGGAATGCTAGTCACAACCATACCGTTGCTCGTGTTCCTTAGGCTGAATATTTATTCCCACTTCTAAAAAAAAATAAAAGTGTAAGCAATGTTACCGGCTTCGGATGGTGAAATCGAGAAGCGCATTTTCCAAGAGAAATCCATCTTGCATACTGCGGATTATGATGTCTGTGGGTTCCATGCTGGTGATAAATTTGAGAACTTCCATCATCAAGTGAGGGAGCCAATATCTGAGTTGGCTTTGCTCGCGGGGTTTTTCTCAATATGGCTGAAGAGTTGTGTCATACCCTCTCAACCAAAAGACCGCATCTCAATCAAAGTGTTGTACCCTGTAGTAATGTTGGCTTCTAGATACAATGTTGCCCTTCTACCAGCAATGATGAGTTGCAAACATCATGGCCTGCGAGAATTAGCTACTGAATATCTGAGGCAGGAAGATAAGTGTCCGAGAAAGCAAGTACCTAACCCTAGGATAGAGTTACCATATATTTATTTGGTAATATGGTTTACTTAGCACTATCCCTCGTTAATGTCAGCAGCTGCGTTTGGTGGAGGGGATGTCGCCTAGCTCCAGAGGATTGATCAAGTATCTTGGTGGGGTTCACAGAGCCCTTCTGACTAAGGAGAACTATCGTCTTTATTGTTGTTTTCCCTCTATAGACAGTGTTAACCCTGGAGATGAGTTTGAAGATGGTGCGAGTAGTGAAGGCTTCACTTATCTACCCAGTGGGTGCTTTCGCTGGTTAATAAACATTCGGCCAGGACACCTTATTGCTAGGTTGAACGGGTCAGAGTGTTACATCGAGCCTTACTTGCTGTGTCGTTTTGCTCACCAATTTAGTTATGACCAATTGTATATTGGGAATCCGAATCTTGGGTTATTGCGTATTGGAAGCATAGTTAATGGAGCCTGTGCTTGGTATCATTTTGTTGCAGGGGTTACCAGGGCAAAGTTTTCATTGCCACAGCATACTCCTAATTGTTACATGACGTTAGGGTCTTGCAAGTGGTATAGCAAAATGATTGTTCCCCATCCAGACTTCTGAGTGAAACAAACTGGCTTAGTTTGGATCACAAAGCAGTACAAGGTATCTTCAAGAAAAGGTTCGAGGTGTAGGATTCCAGGCCGAATGAATTTCTAGCTGAGGACCTATCAGATAATGATCTAGAAGAGCTTGGTGGACAACCTGAGCAAGCTAGCGTTAGTGCTCAGGAACATGTTGGGCTTCAAAGGCCGATTGGCATCCAAATTCGTGAGCCGATTGAAACTGACATTCATCAAGAGGCACCGGCCGAAGTACAAGGGAAAGGGAAAAGGCTCTTACACGCATCCCCTTCTAAGTTGATCTTAAAAAGGCGGCACTTAACTACCCCTAAGTCTGAGCCTGTGCTTGGGGGCTCTTCTGGGGTTGCAAAAGAATCCTCCCTAGTTCCAAAATAGGAAACTGGAGTTGGATCTTTGGGTAATCCACTATTCTTGTGTTAATATCGTGCAACTGGAGGTGCTTTCTAATTAACACACTCCCTCTTGTGTGCAGATAAAGAAACTATTATCCCAGATAATGATGAGGAGCAAGTGGACTACGAGCATTATGACACTGACACATATTTGACTGAACATGAGGATGCGGCAAGAGCCAGCGACATTGGCGGTCTCTCATACATGCTAGGTATTTTCAGTCAATTTCTTATAGATGTTTTGTTTGGATGGCTGACGTTTCTGTTGCATGTTGAGCAGATGATGAGTTTGATTTTGATAACGTTGATGGATCAACTCATTCATTGTTTCCCACTGGTAATTATTCTGAGCTAGTGGTTGACTCTGGAGGAGCTTCTGGTGTTTTAGGATCTGCACCTGAAGTTTCTGCGTTAGCACGAGTCTAAAGTTAAGGTCCTCGAATGAAGATGATGAAGACTTGGTGTCACCCCTACCCAAGGGGGTATACAGATAACGCCACCGAGCCCAAGGCCCACGCCTAATGAAGGTCATGTCATAGGTGCGGACGTTGAACCTGAGAATCCACCCGCAAATGTTGAAGCCATGCCCGTGGATGTACCAATGACTATGACGATGGTTGTGGACACAGTTACTCCACCTATTGTAATAACATCCGCCATTCCTCCTCCTGCGTCGAGTCTCTTAGAGATGCTTGCACCATTTTTTATATCGGAGCGTGAACAAATGCAGGTCTTGCTAACTCTTTGTCCTGGTATTACAGATGCAGTGGTAGTTTCCACAGGAACCAGTTCTTCAGATGCTGTGACTACTCCCCATTCTCCTGATCCAATAGATTTAATCGAGATGGAGATTAAGATACTGATGGACGGCTTAGAAAAGTTACTCAATTTGAGTATTGCTAGCGCTCTTCGTCTGAGGCGGGGCTTATCCACTCGCACTCTAAAGTAATTAAAAGATCAGCTCGATCTCTTGTCGTCAACTGCTGGTTCGGCTCGTGCTAAGTTGTTCAAGAAAGCTATTGATAAGGCTGAGATTTATCTTGGAGAGTTATAGAAGCTTCATGCAGCTGATCTTGAGAGTGTTGCTGAAATCAAGTTTCGCCACCTGTTAGCTGTTCACCGCTAAGCTCTTGAGTCTACTCGCAAAGAGATGGCACAAGTTGATGCAAGGGTTCAAGATATGAATGAAAGCATCGTTTCTAATGAAAGCTACCACATGGAACTGCAAGAACCTATCCAGGAGAAGGATAGTGTTATCACTGCTGCCAACGCCACTATTATTGCGGCTCAAATGTGCTTGGAGGAAGCCTTGTCTGCAAAGGAAGTACTTGAATCTGACTTGGCTGAGTTCATCAAGAAGTGGGATTCTCAAGTTGCGGAACTCCAAGCTGAAACAAAGAGGCTTTCTGAGATCCGAGCTAAAGCTACCCTTGTTGATTCTGAGACTTTGAGGGAAAGGGCTCGAAAAGGTGCCCGAGAAGCTAGGGATGCCAATATTAACAAGTGTATTGCACAAATAAACACCTTTTATCCATTATCCTTGTAAAGATCGTTTCATTAGCTCTTTTTTTTAAAAAGAACTTTTACTTTACTTATGTCTCCCTTAATGCAAATGAGATATAATGTTGACGTATTATACTAACATTTTTGCCGGGGAGGAAAATGATAGGGATCAAACTGACATAGGTGTAATGTTAACATAACAGTCTGAAGGGCTGACACCATTCAGATGTGTATCATGACATTGCATAATTGTTTGACGCAGGTGTGGTATTAATGTGTCAAATGAGATAACCAACAGAGGTGTAATGTTAACCTATCCGTTTGAAAAGAGTCCGAGGGACCACTACCGTTTAGAAGTGTAATGTTAACTTTAACGGTAGGAAATCGATGGAAGTGTAATGTTAATTTAATCGATTTTGATATGAACAAATTGACAGAGGTGTAATGTTAACTGGTCAATTTTGCTAAGATAAGTAGGTGTAATGCTAACCAGTCGACAAAATAGTCTAACAGAGGTGTAATGTTAACCAGTCGGATCATTTGAGACGAGAAATCATTCAGAGGTGTAATGTTAACATGATGATTTGATCAAGGTGGTACTATTCAGAAGTGTATTGTTGACATGACAGTATGGGGGGCATATTTGGAGTTGACACTGTTCAGAGGTGTATTATTAACTTGACAGTGACGATGTGTTTGGAGCCAAGTAGAGGTGTGGTGTTAACTTGATGACTCTTTGGTGATTTTGATTTTGGTTGAGTTTTAGATCAGGAAGATCGATATTTCTGGTTTAGAGGTGGAAACTTAAACATAACCAGGACTTCTGTGGGGATATGATTCTGACTAGGATCAAGGATAACACTTCTTGAGAAATTTTTCATTGATCAGTGCCATGAGTCTATTGCTATTTTGGTCAATTAGACGATATGCTCCATTTGAGTAGACTGTCTTTACTACAAATAGACTTTTCTATTTGAGTTGGACTTTATCTTTAGTCTTGTGCGTCATGACCATGGATCGACGAATGGTTAAGACTAGGTTGCCTTCTTTGAAGGATCGTTCTCTAACTTTCCTGTTGAAGGCTTTCGAAACTCGTGATTGATAGATCTCGATTCTTTGCTGAGCTTGATGTCTCAATTCATCCAGTGCTTTGAGCTCTTGGAGACGCTTTTGGTGATGTTCTTCGGTTGTCATCTTCTCGACAATAGTGATTCTTAATGACGGAACCTGAACTTTGAGGGGGATCATGGCTTCGCATCCGTAGAACAAGGAAAATAGCGTTGAGCCGGTGGGAGTGCGGACAGTTGTTCAATAAGCCCATAAGCACTCTCCAAGTTTCTCGTCCCAACCTCGTTTGTTGGAGGCGATGAACTTCTTGAGAAGTTTGATGATGGTTTTGTTGAAAGCTTCAGCTAGACCATTAGCAGCTGGGTTGTATGGCGAGAGGCTACATCTTGAATTCTGAACTTATTACAGAATTTGAAGAACGGTCGACTAATAAATTGCGGACCGTTAGCATGAATGATTCATCTGGGAATGCCAAACCGATTCATTATGTGGTGTCTCAAGATCACTTGAGATGTTTTGACTTCTCTGAGGGGAACAGCTTTGGCCCATTTGGATAAGTAATCTATAATGGCCAGTATAAATCGATGAACCTTAGCAGACGATGGACTGATTGGTCTGATGATGTCCATGCCCCAAGCTTCAAATGGTCATGAGGCGACTGTCAGATGTAATTCTTCTAGAGGTTGATGTAGAAAGTCAGCATGGATTTGACACGCATGACATCTTTTAGCATATGCTAGTGCATCTGCTATCATTGTCGACCAGTAGTAACCTAGACGATAGAGTCGGTCTTGAAGTTTAGAGCTCGATTGATGAGCTCCACATGTACCATCATGGGATTCCTTTAATGCTTCTCAAGCTTCACTTGGTGATAAGTATCAGAGAAGAATATTGTCAAATGATCGTTGATATAGCATCTGTGTAGCAGAATCATAGAAAAAGCGGAGCTCTTGTCTGGATGGAGACTGCTTGCTTTGGATTGTCTGGTAGAATCCCGTGCAAGGCGTAGTCGATGATTGAGAACCGCCAATTGTTGCTTCAAAGAAAGTTGACACGACATGAACTTCATTAGCTTCAAGAATATGCTCTGAGGAGCATAAGTAATGGCTAGCCACTGTGATGCGCCTAGTAGACTTGGGTACCAAGGCAAGTGTGTCTGCAAGGGATGCTAGGGCATCTGCGTGGGTGTTCTCAAGGTGAGCTACGTGACTGATGTAGAAGCCTTTGAACTATGAGCGAGCTTAATAGCTGCATTATGGTAGGGTATGAGGTCTTCGTGACAAACATCATACTCTCCTTTGATTTGATTCATGATAATGTTGGAGTCACTATGAGCTTCAAGATTTTTGACGCCTATGTCTTGAGCAAGACCAATTATAAGGGTGTTATATTCAGCTACATTGTTGGAACGTGGCTCGGTCGATGAGTAGGCCCGAGGGAGAACATGTCCATGGGGGTCAATGAGCACTACCCCCACTCCTACGACAATCGCTCCTTTGTGGTTAAGTATTGATGCGCCATCGAAGTATAGTTGCCATATTTGATGGTCTGAGACAATGTTTGACTCAAAGGTTTCATCTAGAATGTCTTCATAAAGTTTAGAAGATTCTAGGATGGGATGCTCTGCTAGAAAGTCAGCAATCGCTTGGTCCTTGACTGCTTTTTGTGATACGAACATCATGTCGTATTGTGAGAGCAGTATTGCCCATTTTGCTAGCATGGAATTCAATGATCCGGGCTTTGTCATGAGTATCTGCAAAGGATTGACTCTTAAAATGAGATGAATAGATTGACCGGTGAGGTAGTGTCATATAATCTGAATTGCAAAGACCAATGCTAAACATTCCTTCTCAACCGGAATATACCGATGCTAAGCGACGATCATAGTTCGGCTGAGGTAGTAGATAGCTTGCTCGCCGTCATTATTGTTCTTCTGAGCAAGAAGTGCTCTAAAGGAATGGTCCATTTCTCTAACATAGACCAAGAAAGGTTTACCTGATGCTGGTGCGACTAAGACCGGCAGCTTTGTGAGATACCGCTTGATCTCATTGAAAATTTCCTGACAGGCGTCATCCCAAGCGAACGAAACGCCTTTCTTCATGAGTCTTTGGAATGGCTGACATTTTTCAGACAAGTTGGAGATAAACCTTCGGATGTAGGCTAATCGTCCTTGTAAGCCTCTGAGTTCTTTGAGATTTCTCGGAGGTGGCATCTCTTGGATAGCTTTCACTTTTTCGAGGTAGACATGTATTGCCTTGAATGTGACAATAAATCCTAGGAATTTGCCTAATGATACTCCCAGAAAGAATTTGGTTGGGTTCATCTTGAGCTGGTGCTTTCGCATGATTTTGAACACCATTCTCAAGTCATTGATGTGGTCTTGCTTGTGGCGACTTTTGATCACAAGGTCGTCAACATAACATTCGACCGCCTTCCGTAGATGCTCACAAAATATCATGTTCATTGCACATTGATAAGTAGCACCAGCATTCTTCAGGCCAAAGGGCATCACCGTATAGCAAAATACTCCTAAAGGTGTTCTGAAGGCCGTGTGCTTTTGATCATCCAGATGCATCTTGATGTGATTGTATCCAGAGAATCCATCCATGAAGGACATTCTCTCAAACCCACACATATTATCAACCATGACATTCGTGATAGGGTAGGGAAATTCATTCTTCGGACAAGCGAGGTTGAGATCTCAAAAGTCGATGCAGATTCGGATCTTTCCGCTCTTCTTTATCACCACCACAATGTTGACCAGCCAATCTAGGTGTTGATCTTCACAGATGAATCTACATTCAATGAGTTTGTGAATTTCTTTTTCTATTTGCTCCATCAATTTAGAACGGAAACGTCGTTGTCGTTGCTTGACTGGTTTGATGCCAGGGTCAATATTAAGACGGTGTATAGCCATATTGGGGTCTAGGCCCGGCATGTCTTCATAACTCCAGGCAAAGACATTGATGTATTCTTGAAGAAGAATTATGAGTTCTTCCTTTTTAGTGGGTGATAGACTCTCACTGATGAAATGGGATTGGGGTTGGTTTCACTACCAATGTTTATTTGAACCACTTTATCTTCAGTGGGTGGCTCACTGGCTTCAAAGCGTGATTCCCATTGCTTTTCAAGTTGTTTTATCCAAGGATTATCTTCAAGATTTTCGAACACTTTGGACTCATCAAGATCACCGGTTAGATCATAGGAGACCATGTTGACCATGAACGAGGCCCCGAGGCTAATGTCTGAATCCCAGTCAGATGTATCTGAGGAGCTAAAGTCATCAGATGTTGGCCCGGTTTGTAGTTCGGCTTCAGAGGAGATGTAACCGAGTCCATGTTTGGTTCGATTGTAATAGTCAAAGACCTCACCTCTTAGTGTAGAGGGGGTCAAATGGACTCGTCATCCTCTATCGAAGTTCAATCCTTATTTCATGGCAAGGTCGTACCCCATTTTTACCATAATCTATTGAGATTGTTGGCTATATTGGGCGAATTTTGGTACTCCTTCAATTTCTGTATCGGATTTTGACAATTTAGATTGTGCCTCGACTTTTCCAAAGATGATTGGACCCATGATACTCCCTTTGGGCTGAACCATAAGGGTAGCATCCTCTGAATTATCTAGTTGCCTGTGAGCTAAATATGATTCGTTTATCAGCATATGTAATGTTAGTTCAAAAGCAAGTTTAGCCATCAAAATTTTGACTCTTGAGTTTTCGAACTTAGAGTCTGAGGCATAGTCGTAAGCAAACTCTTCTTCATTAAAGGTCTAATCGCCCTGATTTTTAGCAGATTGGTTGATACAAAGGTCATCCATGGTAATTACAAGTGGATCTATTTCCTAGACTAAGTCATCAATGGGATCTAGCTCAACATCCACCTTGTTACCACTATCTTCATCATTGGGGAGGACAATCTCAATTGTTTGATTTTCATCATACAAGAGAGAATCAATGAAGTAGTTCTCCACTCCCTTGAAAGGATTGTTTTCAGCATCGACTCTCTGATAGACACCTCGTTCATCAATGTATTTGAAACACTAATGAAGGGTTGAAGGTATGATCATATTAGAGTGGATCCAAGGACGTCCGAGCAAAAGGTTATAGAACGTTTCGACATTAATGACGTAACAGGTCTCTTCCGTCTTTAAGTCCCCTAGTTGACAATTGAGTCGGATCTTTCCGAGGGAATGGCTACTGCTGGAGTTAAAGCCGAGGATGGTTGCTCAAGTTTTTGAGAGTTTATGGGGAGGGATCCCTAGAAAGCTCAAGAGCCTTCACGGGATGATGCTTACTATGGAGCCCAGATCGATGTGGAGCCTCTCGACTTTTGTTGACCCAATATAGCTAGTATAATAGAGAGGTTGATTGTGATGGTGGTCTTTGACAAGCATGTCCTCCGGAGTGAAGGTGATGCAAGGCTCCTGCCTTTGGTATTGATAGCATTGCTCGAGCCCTTCATTTTGGTGTGGTTCTGTCAAGTGGGCGAGGAATGCCTCACTATCATTCAGGGCTTCTTTCAAAGCTTCCCTCGTGTCCTTTGACAAATGTAAAAGTTTGTACAAAGCAATACTAGCCGGGATGTTGGCGAGTTGAGCCATGATATCATATTTGAAGGGGGTTTTGGGATCATTTGAAGGATGTTGCAGGGCTTTATCGAACTGGACCTCTTTCTGTTTAGTTGGTTCAAATTGTTTAGACATACCCAGCTGGTCATAATCCCACAAATAACCTTTACTAGACATTGTTCCTGTCACGGCCACTTTTTCCCCTTTTGGATCGGTAATAGTAGTCGCGACATGTAAAAATTCTTCTTCAATAATTGCGGAGATGGTGTTGCAAACCTTCATCCTATGCCTGTTCTTGGACTTCTAAAGGGTCCATTCATCATCTTGAAGAAGATCGGGATGCACCCACATGATCTCCCCCCTTTTTGTGGTGAGGGGGATTAGGCCACGATCTCGTTGGTTTAAGCAATCATGGTTGACCACCTCCATCCTTGCAGTGGGAATAGAGATGACGCCATTTTAGGCTTGAATTTCTGGCATGGAGACGAATTGAAGAGTCATCATATTCGCGGGGACTTTCTTTTGCTCGGGTTTGAGCTTAAACTTCCCAGACTCGACGAACGTCTGAATTTTATCCTTGAGGATATAACAATTTTTTATCAGGTGTCCCAGCATTCTGTGATAGAGACAATAGTTAGGGTCGTTAGTTCTTTCGACTTATTCGGGGCATCAAATTTCCGGGAGCTTCAGATGATTCCCTTTATTGAGAACATGGAAAATAGCAACTACATGCTCGTCCTTGAACGAATAGTTGCGCTGGGAGCTCTTTCTTGGTTCACTTTGTGGGTTGTTGCTTGAGTTCTGGACTCCTACTGCAAAAGTCTCCTTAGCCTTCGGTTATGAATTCAGTCCTTATTTGCCCTTGTTACCATTGAAATTGGTACGGGGTTCGAACTTGTTGAAATGCTTTGATGACTTCTCAGCTATCTCGGCTTGTTCCATCAAGTCTTTTCAAGTGTGGGCAGTAACAGCACCCATATGGGCTTCAACCTTTGCCAGAAAGTTATTTTGACAAGTTTGTAGCAACATTGGTAGGGGCATGTCTCGACTTTGTTGTGCGAAAATAACGAGTGTTACCTCCAGAGTTGCAAGTATACAACCTCAATCAAGTTATAGTATAAAAAGTTA
>JBAKGM010019546.1:0-10376 GCA_037177215.1 Asparagus racemosus | reverse complement strand
CTATTATGTAGATTACCTCTCTTCATACCTTAAGTAAGTAAACTTGGTAGATTTACTTTATTCTCCTTTTCTTCTCTATATGAAGTTTTCATTAATAAGAAGATTTATTTGATTTAAGGGTGTTAAGTGTATCACGTGGACCAAATCCAAAAACTCCTAAATGGAGATATAACTTAAGTGTTACTGAGGCATGTTTTAGTTGTAAGGAGTTATCCATACCATTGATATCAATAATATATTGTCAAAGGGTATAGAAAATTTATATATGACAACTTTTGATATGTCATATAACATTTGTTCTTTGAAAATAATGAACACAAATTTCACTATATCGCTACGTCATTGTGTACATGAAAGAATTCTCCTCATATGTCATATGTTATCATTTTTCTTTATAAATATATCGGAAAGTTTATCACCATAGATATGGTTCTGAATGATCAAGTTTAAAGATTCCATATATCAGAATACAAATACAGGATCGAGTCTTGAAGCAAAGATGGTGAATATACAAAACTTGAAACTACCCTTCTTCAATTAAGTTTAGCTCAAACTGATACTTTTTGGTGAAAACAAATTTCCACATAACTAAATGAAATGTATAACAGAGGATATTTTTGATAACAAGTTAATGTTTTCACTTTCAAACTACCCCTCTCTCCCACCTCCTCCGAGATCCAGTGGAGCTCTCTACTCCCACGGTCGAAGGTTCGATCAATCTCTCCCAGGATCATGGGATTGTGGAGAAGCTTGTGTCCATTGAAACTGTGATTATTGCTATGTATGTGATGTATAAGGTTGGGGAACGTAAAGTTGTGAGGTTGATGGTGATGTTGTTGGCCAATTTGATTCAATTGGATTCCGGAGCTAGGTCTCTTCTTTAGGTACATTTGATCTTGAAGTTTTGTGAATTTATTGAATTTATATTTGCTCATAGAATATATTTATTCAAGCTATTGGAAATGTCGTCAAATGTCAGATTTTCAAAAAACATAAACAAACATGTTGAATGATCGATATGAGAAGAGGAGAAGGGTCAAGAAAAGATGATTTGTTTGTCAGGTTGGAGAGAAAGTGGAAGACTTGTATGTCTATAAGCTTATAAGATCATTTTGTACGTCATCTTCTGATGAAACAACTGGTTAGGTTTTTACCCTATCACACGTCTTTCAGTATTTACGTTGGGAGTATATATCTTTTGGAGTTATTAAAAACTGCAGTTTATGATCTCTATCGATACATGGGGTTATCTTTGTTTTGCTCTAGACTATCTGAGTTTTTGTCACCTTTTTTATTTGTAACGATGATATGTTTGTTGCATTTCTAGAGAAAGACCTTACTCTATATTCCATAGAGCAATTCTTACCATCTTTCTTCAAATTTTAGAACCTAGATGTAGTGTTTGTATGGCTTTGGACAGTCATGTATTTAGCTACTTATTTTTATTGTTTTGTACCTGTGTAGGGGATACATTTGAACATGTTACTTCCATACTTGTAAACATCTCAAAATTAGAAGCTAGAAGAAAGTTTTATTTATAACCAAAGGGAGGCCTTCTGAAGTAGATAATTCACTAGTTTGACTTCATAAGTTCTTTGAGAAAGAAAGGGGTAAGAGAAAGGCCAATTAATTAACACCAGTACTATTTCTTTTGAAGCGAAACTTATGCATCTCTCATACATGACAATCAGCTGCATATATTTCATTGTTTTAACTTTGTATCCACTATTATTCAGATTTTTTTCTGATTTGAATTATTAATTTTGAAGAATGCTCAAGTTTCTACCTTTTGATCATCTGCCATCAAGCATGCTGGTTGGGAGCTCAATCTTCTAATTTTGTTGCACAAGATTCTCAGGACATTTCACCACAAGCTTCTCTTCCTCGTATATTTCAGCACTATGCCGAGGAGGACATTCGCAAGGCTTTCGACAAGCATTTTGGTAGCAATCTGTAGTAGTGACTCTTTTATTTTTTAGATAGTAGAAACATGTATATTGAGATATTCCTTTTTATATTTGGGACTAAGTAATAGATTCAACACTATTTGTCATATTTTGGTTTTTGTGACTCTTGTGTTTTGGTTTTAGCAGCTCTTTTGTTTTAGTTTACAATTGTGTAAGATATTAGGATTATTAATACATTTTATTGTATACTTGTGTTGATTGTATAATTGCATGAAAATTGTGAAAAATTGTGAATTGTATGAAATATAATTGCGAGGGAATATGAAATTGTGAATAGGGTGGTTATATATTTGTATAGGTAAGAAGAACAAGCAGGAAAAAAAACTGCCCCAACAATTGTAACTGTTAGGGCTGAACTTGCCCAACGGTCACAACCGTTGGTGCACGTTTGCATGCCCCAACGGTTGTAACCGTTGGTGCAAGAAGTGCAATGGTTGTAACTGTTGGTGCAAGTCAGGCCAATGGTTACAACCGTTGGGACGGTTACAACTATTGGGGCTAACTTTTTCCTTTTTTAAAATTAATTTAATTATTTACTTGCCCCAACAGTTGTAACCGTTGGGGCAGAGTTTTAACCCATTGGGGATAAATCGGCTCCAACGCGATTTCCCCAAGCGAGTGATTTTTTTGCCCCAACGGTTACAACCGTTGGGGCTGGCCTTGTTTGTAGTAGTGTAAGCATGAAAAAATGTCATTACTTTAAATAAAATTCTAAGTTAGAGCTATAGTAAAATATAATACTTTGAAAACTATTTCTCAAAAATTTATTTAGAGTTATCATAAAAAGTCTACCTTAAGTATAAAACTAACTAAAAGAATAGAAAGTCTAAATATTAATGAAGTAAATCAATTAATAAATCAACTTTATCAAGTTAAGAAGCGACATGTTTTTTTTTGAAAAAAGAGAAAAACAAAGAAAAGGAAGAAAAATTAAAAAAAGTTTCAAAAAAATTTCAAAGAGAAAATGAAAGATAACTAATCCCTCCCCCACACCTAAATTTTATATTACCCTCAATGCAAACCGGAATAATAATGTAGAATAAAATATAGGAAATGAAAAACTTACATTCTATATCAGTTCCCACTTTGTTGCTAAAAATTATACCTTGAATTTTAAAGAAGTTTAAAATGATAAATTCTACAATGTCCTTGAATTCTATTCGTGTATTCTCTGAGGTCTTCAATAATTTCTACAGCATTTGATGGCGGGTCGACGGAGGGTCATCTGTCAAATCAAACTTAGTCTACTCTTTGTCTTGAGTTAAGATGGACTCAAATAGTATCATACTCTGATGCTGCTTAGCCAAAAAGTCAGGCTCGATTTGGGACCCAGGTTCCACATGATTGAATATTTGTCCTAACTCTTTTAACTACTTGAGCTCATTAGTAAAAGTTTCTTCCAAGCTAAGATTCATCATGTCTAAACCCTCAAAACTTAAACTCTTCAAAGAAAATAACATGTTGTATCTCAAGTTTTTTAATATATTTTTTTAATTTTTAATTTTTATTTATTTTTACTTGTTATAAGAAAATCTAAAGAAAAATCTACAAGATAAAAAAATTCTTTTAGAAAACCTAAGAAAAGATCTAAAAGATTTTTGAGAAAGGAAAAGAAAAGGAAATCGTAACTAAACAAAGTAAAAGACAAACCACTCACTCACTTTCTTAGGGTAATGCCTAAACTCTACTAGACTGACTCCTAACCAAAGACTCATCACACCATACCAAATCCCAGTTCATTTAATTAGGTTGCCAAGTAAGAGTAAAGCCAGAGGGGGCTTTCCTGAGCGTGATTTAAGTGCTAATTAAGTAACCTCTTTTATGCGAGCGCTTTCGCCATTCTAATCTTAGTCTTTAGACATCAACTAAATCAAATGAGACTAGAATAAGTTCATCTTTCTCAAAATCTTCATTTCTTGTTCAGCATGAATCCTTTGGGGCCAATGGCTAATGAAGTTTAAAGGCTTGGGTTTGTGTAGTAAGAAATTAAGTGATTTTTTAGCTAAGGAAAAGATAATAAAATCACTCACCTTATCTTCATTTGCGTTTTTACCCTTAAAGATATTTTTAAGTGTGTATACAAATTGAAATGCTCAATATCACTTTGGTGATTCTTACTAACTATATGCAAATACAACTCTAAGGAGAAAAAAAGCAATCCATAAGTAGACGCCTTAAGTAAATTGTTATTAAATTTTTTTATTTAGAATAAAAAAAGATAGAATTTTTTGCTTGGATTTTTATATTATTTAATATTATTATAACTTGATGGTGGATTTTATTAGGTTCAATAAGAAGAATGTTTTATTTTTTATTAACCTAAAATGATAAATTTTGTGAATCTAACGGAGAGAGCAAAATGAAAAGCGAAAGTGAAGAGAACTTACCTCTTTGATATAGCGCTAACTTGTCCTACTCCTTCAAGTCATTTTTACTTTAAGTTAAAATTCTACAGAACTCAAAAAATAAATTAAAGAAAACCTTTAAAAGGAAAATTCTAAAATAAACCAAAAATAGCTCTCTCCCCGGCAATTGTGTCAAAACCTTTTTGTGTGAGAAAGTGTGTGTTGCAAGTGCATAATAAAGTTGTAGTATAGGAAATGTCAAACCATAAGGAAAGGTTTCTTTGATTTTTAAATTGGAGATTTTCCTTTTTATGAAATTGTTTGAAAAGAGGTTTTATGAAAAGGGGTTGAAGAGGGGGTTTTGAATTTATGATAAAGATAAAAAATAGAACTAGAAAGAGCAAGAGAAAAGAGAATTGATCTAAAAACTAGAGTAGGGAAAAGTAGAAAGGAAAACAAATGCAATAATAATAATAATAATAACAAGAGAAAGAGGGGAAGGAAAATGGAGTGGTAAAAGAACTAGAAAGAAAATATAAAAATCAAAAGAAGTAGAAAATAAAAAAAATGGCAATTAACAAAACTAGGAAATAAGAGAGAGAGAAAGAGAGAGAGAGAGAGAGAGAGAGAGAGAGAGAGAGAATTGAACAAGAAAATTAGGATAGATTTCACTAGATAACTATTTATTAGATCTAGAAATTACTTTCTTTTTTTATTTATTTTTAGAATTAAAAAGCATAGCAATCTAATTAAAGAAAGTATAGATTATCAAGATAGAGTATATAAATAATATTGGAAGTTATGCATACATAGTCAATTAAAAATAATAATTCTAGATTACAAATAAGCATAGATTATCAAACCACCTAAGAAAAGTATAACATATTAAATTAGAATATTCTATCAACTATTATTTTGATTGATTAATCTATACATAAATAAAATTTAGGTATAAAAAAGAGCAAATCTAATTCTAATAAATAAATTTTACTAGTTTCCTCTTATCCTACTTATCCTAAGAATTTTAGCTCTAAATTTTATGAGATCCTAAATTATGAGCAAATAAAGAAAGGATGAATAATAAAATCGATTAAGGAGAGTATTACCTATCAAAGGCAAAAAAAAGAATTAATAAAAATAAATAAAAGCAAGAAATTAAGCAAACTATCTAAGCATGAAAATAAATCCATGCCTAAATTAAGCAAGGAAAACTAAGTATAAAAATTAAACAAAGCAAAGAAAAGCATGAATTGAAGGGATTAAATCTAACATATTTCCTAAACATATATTCTAAGTAAAAAAGAAAATTTAAAAACTAAATACTCACATTGCAAAGGGTTGGCCACTTGTGTAGATCCAAATTTCTTCATGTCTTCATGAAAGTTTTATAATATTTGGAGGGCAGCTAAAATAAGCTTTTCCAATCCCCAGAAGAGTATTTATAAAATTTTTCACATCCATCACCCTCACTCTCTACCCCTATTTATAGATTACATAAACTAATATGAGCCCTTGGATCAAACTTGCTCCCCAGGTGGCACAATTTCAGCCTTTGAATTGTTTTTCCCATCTGTTGGCTGGGTATCGATACCTATATCAACGATACTACTACTGTATTTCTCACACTTTTTCTTTTCCTAGAGCAGCTCCACAAAATAGAGTTGTAGAAAGAAAGAATAGAACTTTACAAGAATGTGCTAGAACCATGTTATGTGATAGTAATTTACCAAAGTATTTTTCGGCAGAAGCTGTATCTACAACTTGTTTTGTTCAAAATAGAGTTTTATTAAGATCTATTTTAAAGAACACACCTTATGAATTGTTTTATAATAGAATTCCTAAAGTTTCTTATTTTAAAGTTTTTAGTTGTAAATACTTTATTTTGAATACAAAAGATAATTTGGACAAATTTGATTCTAAATCTGATAAAAGAATTTTTGTAGGATACTCTAATTACAGTAAAGCTTATAGAGTATATAACAAAAGAACTTTAGTTATTGAAGAATCTATGCATGCTTCTTTTGATGAAACTTTTACAAAAACACCTTCTGTTTTATATGATGATGATGATTTAGGTGATAATATTCATGATACTCCTATGTTAGATTTTTCAAATGAAAATAATTTACAAAATAACTTACCAAAGAATTTTGCAGAAGTTTGAAATCATCCACAAGATTTGATTATAGGAAATATTTCTGATAGAGTCACTACTTGATCTCATTATAATTTGATCGCTCTTGTTGCATTTGTCTCAGTAATAGAACCTAAAAATATAAAAGAGTCTTTACTTGATAATTTTTGGATAGAAATTATGAAAGATGAATTAAATCAGTTTATTAGAAATAATGTTTGGGATCTTGTACCTAGAGCACAAGATAAATCCATTATAGGAACTAAATGGGTTTTTTGAAATAAATTAGATGAATCTGAAAATGTTGTAAGAAACAAAGCCAGATTAGTTGCACAAGGATATAACAAAGAAGAAGTTATTAATTATGATGAAACTTATGCTCCTGTTGCTCGTTTAGAATCTATTAGAATTTTTCTTGCATTTGCTTGTTTTATGAATTTTAAACTATATCAAATGGATGTTAAAAGTGCATTTTAAATAGTTTTATAAAAGAAGAACTGTTTGTAGAACAATCCGCCGGATTTAAACTAGAAAAGTTTACAAATCATGTTTACAAACTTAAGAAAGCTTTATATGGTCTTAAACAAGCACCCTGTGCTTGGTATGATAGATTAAAGAACTTTCTTTTATCTCCCGGATTTGAAATTGTAAAGGTTGATTCTACACTATTTATTAAGAGAACAAATAAAGACATATTACTAATACAAATTTATGTAGATGATATCATATTTGGCTCTACTAATAATAATCTTTGTTAACAATTTGCTAAGGTTATGCAGGATGAATTTGAAATGAGTCACATTGGTAAACTTAATTTCTTTTTCGAACTTCAAATCAAACAAATGAAGGAAGGAATATTCATCAACCAAAGCAAATATGCTAAAGAATTGCTCAAACGCTTTGGAATGGAAAATCCAACAAGCAAAAACACACCAATGAGCACAACTATAACTCTTGACAAGGATGAGAATGATAAAAATGTTGATCAAAAGCTAGTATGATTGGATCACTTCTTTACATTACTGCTAGTAGACTTGATATTTTGTTTAGTGTTTGTTTATGCACTAGATTTCAATCTAATCCTAAAGAGTCACATCTTAAAGTAGTAAAAGAATTTTTAGATATCTTAAAGGTACTTCAGATTTTAGTTTATTTTATTCAAAGAATAGCACATTTGATTTATTAACATATAGTGATGCTGATTTTTCCGGAAGCAAATCTGATAGAAAAAGTACAAGTAGTACGTGTCACTTCTTAGAACACTCACTTGTATCATGGTTTAGTAAAAAGTAAAATTTCGTATCATCATCAACAACTGAAGCAAAATATATTGCTGCTGGTTTAGCATGTGCACAAGTTCTATGGATGAAACAAACATTATCTGATTATGGCATAGTTTGTTCCACATCATCTATAATGTGTGACAATTCTAGTACAATTAATTTATCTAAAAATTCTATTCAACATTCACGTATAAAACATATTGACATTAGACATCATTTCTTACGTGAACATGTGCTTAAGGGTGATATTACATTAGAATTTATATCTACTAATAAACAAATAGCAGATATTTTAACGAAACCTTTAAAAGTAGAAATATATGTTAAATTAAGAAGAGAATTAGGTATATGTTCAATTGAGGATTTAAATTAATATTTATGATAAGTACATATGCATATATTCTCTTAATAGTCGACTGATAAGGTAACTAGTCGACTACATGCACAAGCATTGCATATATATTATAGTCTCTTAATAGTCGACTATAAGAACAAAGTAGTTGACTACTAAGGTTCATAACCTTATTTTGCATTCTGCCTAACTGCGTGGTAGTCGACTACATTACAGTATAGTCGACTACTTAGCATGGTATTTTACATATAGCTTATTAGATCTTTTCTTTTCAACCCAATACCCATTTAACTTAAGTTAAATAGATCTCAAACATTCATTTTCTACCAGTTCTATCCTAGCCCTAGATCTATTTTTTGATTGGATTGAATCATGACCTTACATTGTTTTAAGAACTGATCCTAACCGTTGATTTATTACCTATATCAAATAACCCTAACCTCATCTTTTCTCCATTCACCATCTTCCCCAAGACCGATCCTCTTCAGAACTTCATCTCCCAGTTTGGGTAACATCCTTCCACTTTATTTTCTTCTTTAAATCTTAAGTTTTTCCCTGTTTTCCAGCCCTAATAGTCGACTACAACCCTTATTAGTCAGCTACTAATAGTTTTTTAGTTCTTAAATCAACTATAAGTGTTGTTATCAAGATCTTTTTGATTTTAATCTTTCAATCATATCTAAATCAAAGAGATCTAGCTCAAGTTCCTCTAATATTGTTGAAGATTACTCAATTTATCTCAAACATCCAAATCTACTTGACAAATCATATGAATATCAAACTTTTGAAATCTTACCTGGAAGATTCGTCAAATTTGATGATTTTGCCCTCCATAATTTCAGTTCATATTTTTGAAAATGTTGAACTAATGCACTTATTTTCTTCTGAAAATAGAAAAGCTCATTATCCCCTCTTAGTCCAATTATTCTATGTCAATATAACTCATCTTAAAAATGACCGAGAATCTAAAGTTTTCAATACTCTTGTCAAGGGAATTGAGATAAATTTGACTCCCAAGAAACTTGGTCATATTCTGAACATTCCATATCAAGGAGTTAGTCTCACTGATGTTCGAATGTTAGATAAAAATCTCCTCTAAAATTAGATTTTTCTTCCAGGATTAGATCCTCCTCTGAATCATGCAAATAAGCTTAGACCTATTCCTAGGTTCATCGCTCGTATTCTTGCTTACAATATGTATCCAAAAACTGGAAGTTTTCACTTCATTTCTCATGAATTAGCCAAAGCATTATATGCTATAATGGCTTGAATTCAAGTAAATTGGGCTGAGCTATACTACGAAAACTTGTTAGTCATTCCTAAATGCTTTCTTCCATTTGGAGCTTTTCTAACTCATATCTTTGAAGTTTTTCACATTGATCTTGAATCTGAAAATTCTATGATTCGTTCCATAAAATTCTTTGACTCCAATGCCCTCACTAGGATAAAGTTAACAAACTTTGAAATCCATGACCCACATTCTCCAGCTCAACCACAACCTGAAGAATAGCATGACATTCCCACATCCTCACAGCAAGCACCATCATCTAGTCAACCATCCTCTTCAAGGCAGCCTGACCCATCGTGCTTTTCGTATGCTCAGTACAACACTTTGTCCGCTCGTATACTTGAACTCAAGATTGGACAATGAGTATTATACGATTAGCAACTTTTTATCCTACAGAACCAAGAGGATGTTAATAGGAAGCTTGATAATCTGGACCAGAAGTTTGATACCTTGAGCATGCATTTGCATAACTACTTTCAGGGACATCAACCTACTCCAGGTCCCTCCAGTTAGAACAACATGCATTTATTTGTTCAGTGGTGTAACTGTAGTTTAGTGATGTGTTCTGAACATTTATATCTTAGTTGCTTTGTTTAATTTGATTAAGTATTGTGTAACTGTATTTGTGACTTCGTATGTTTCAAACTATGTGTATGTCTATTGCTAGTTTATTTAGCTTTATTATTGTGTTTAATGTGTTCATTCTTGTGTATATATTTTTTTGATGATGAAAGAGGGGGAGAAAATGCTATTGATCTGTGCACTATTTTGGTATTATCTGTGCACTATTATTACATTAAACTCTAACATGCTTTTATGTAGGGGGAGTAAGTATATTTGTTTACATATGTATTAATTGGTTATCATCATAAAAAAGGGGGAGAATGTTGGATATTATGTCTTTATTGTTTTGATGATAACAATTTATATTATGTGCGCTATATATACATGTGCTAACTTGTCAATGCAGATATTAAGATATATGGACAAGTACAAGATGAGTTCAA
>JBAKGM010019545.1:0-10379 GCA_037177215.1 Asparagus racemosus | reverse complement strand
GAAATTATGAACTCAAAATTGCTAGTTCTAATATGAAAATGAGAGTAGATATGCATGAAAATGTATATACAAATGTAGCTCATCAAGTTATCGACCTGCACTCTCAAATTGCTAAGGGACCAGTTGGATATTTTGACGTCTGTTGCTGGTCCTACTCATACTGAACCTTTTAAGATGGCGATTGACAAAGCTAAGTCATGTTGTCAGGAATTGCAAACTCTTCACATGGCTGATCTTGAGGGCATCGCTGACCTTGAATTCCATCGCTTGATGGAGACTCACCACAAGGCCTGTAAATCCGCTCGAGGAGAAATGGAGCAGATCAGCGTGAAGGTTCAAAGTCTGAATGATAGCATCACTTCTGCTGAAGGTTATCAAATAGAACTCTAGAATGCTATCTAGGAGCAACATGCGGTGATTGATGAGGCGAAGGCGACCATTGCCACAGTCCAAGCACGTCTGAGAGGAGCTCAACTTCAAAGGGTGGAGCTTGTGTCTGACCGGGCTGATTTCAACAAGAAATTAGATTCTCAAGTTGATGAGCTTCAGGCCGAAACTAAGAGGCTTTCCACTATCCAGTTGCAGGTTGCCCCTGTTGATCCTCGGATCTTGAAAGAGAGGGCTCAGAAGAGTGCTCACGATGTCCAGGATTCTCAGATGGCTAAGTGTGTTGCGCGGATACACACTTTTTATCTGCTCTCCATGTAGAACTCTTTTTGTAACCGTTTTAGGTCTTTTAAGAAATAAAAGAACTTTTGCCTCCTTAAAGATGAATGTACGATAGAGATGTAGTGTTAACATATCGTAGTGACATCTTAGTTAGGGAAGAAGATGTTGGGATCAAACTAACAGAGGTGTGGTGTTAACATAACGACTTGATCAAACTGACACTGTTCAGAGGTGTAATGTTAACATAACAATGTAGGGATATTTGACAGAGGCGTAATGTTAACGTGCCAAGTAGGGTGACCGACAGAGGTGTAATGTTAACCAGTCGGTTCAAAAGAAGACCAACGGACAACTACCATTTGGAAGTGTGATGTTAACTTAATGGTAGAACATCAATGGAAGTGTAATGTTAACTAATCGATTTTTGACATAAGCAAATTGATAGAGGTGTAATGTTAACATGTCAATTTTGATAAGATAGGTCGACAGAGGTGTAGTGTTAGCGTGCCGACAAAATGGTCTGGCAGAGGTGTAATGTTAACAGGTTAGATCATTTGAGAAGAGAAATCATTCGGAGGTATAGTGTTAACATGACGATTTGATCAAATTGGAACTGTTCAGAGGTGTAATGTTAACATGACAGTGATGATGTGTCAGGAGTTGACACTATTCAGAGGTGTACTGCTAACATGACAGTGATGGTATGTCTGAAGCCAAGCAGAGGGGTGGTGTTAACTTAATGACTCTTTGAGGATTTTGATTAGGTTTTGAATCATGAAGATCAATATTTCTAGTTCAGGGTTGGAAACTTAAACATGACCAAGATTTCTGTGGAGATATAAGATTGGCCAAGATCAAGGGTAGTATTTCTTGAGAAATTTCTCATTGATCCGCACCATGAGCTTATTGCCATTTTGGTCAATTAGGCGATATGCTTCATTTGAGTAGACTGTCTCTACTACAAATGGACCTTCTCATTTGGGTTGAAATTTATCTTTAGTCTTGTGCATCATAACCATGGGTCGAGGGATGGCTAAGACCAGGTCACCTTGTTTGAAGGATTGTTCTCTGACTCTCCTGTTGAAGGCTTTCAAAATCCATGACTGGTAGATCTCGATTCTTTGTTGAGCTTGAAGTCTCAATTCGTCAAGCGCCTCGAGTTCTTAGAGGTGCTTATGATGATGTTCTTCGGTTGTCATCTTCTCGACAATGGTGATTCTTAATGACAGAACCTGAATTTCAAGGGGGATCACAGCTTCACATCTATAGACCAAAGAAAATAGCGTTGAGCTGGTGGGAGTGCGGACTGTTGTTCGATAAGCCCATAAACACTTTCCAAGTTTATCGTCCCAATCTCATTTGTTAGGGGTGACAAACTTCTTCAAAAGTTTGATGATGGTTTTGTTAAAAGCTTCAGCTAGACTATTAGCAGCTGGAATTTGGTGTAGAGGCCACATCTTGAATTTTGAACTTGTTACAGAATTTGAAGAATGGTTGAATGATAAATTACGGACTGCTATCATGAATGATTCGTCTAGGCATGCCAAACCAGTAAATCATGTGATGTCTCAAGAAATTAATCATTTGAGATGTTTTGACTTCTTTGAGGGGAACAACTTCGATCCACTTGGAGAAGTAATCTGTAATGGCCAGAATATATTGATGACCCTTAGCGGATGGTGGACTGATCAGCATAATGATGTCTATGCCCCAAGCTTCAAATGGCCATGAGGCAGCTGTTGGATGTAATTCTTCTGGAGGTTGATGTAGAAAGTCAGCATGGATTTGACACGCATGACATCTTTTAGCATATGTTACTGCATCTGCTATCATTGCCGGCCAGTAATAACCTAGACGACGGAGTCAGTTTTGAAGTTTAGGACCCGATTGATGAGATCCCCATGTATCGTTGTGGGCTTCCTTTAATGCTTCTCGAGCTTCACTTGGTGATAAGCATCAGAGAAGAATACCATCAAAAGATCGTCGATATAGTGTCTGTGTAGTAGAATCATAGAAAAAGCGTGGAACTCTTTTTTAAAGAGAGGCTACCTACTTTAGATTGTCTGGTAGGATTCTTTATAGGACGTAGTCGATGATTCAGAACCACCAATTGTTGCCTTCAAAGCAAGCTGACATGCCTTGGAGTTCGTTGGCTTCAAGAATATGCACCGAGGAGCATAAGTGATGGCTAGCCACTGTGATGCACCTAGTGGAGTTGGACGCCAGGGCAAGTGTGGCCGCAAGGGATGCTAGAGCATTTGTATGGGTATTCTCTAGATGAACTACATAGTTGATGTAGAAGCCTTTGAATGATTGGATGAGCTTTATGGCTGCTTTATGATAAGGTATGAGGTCTTCGTGGCGAACGTCATATTCTCCTTTGATTTGATTCACGATCAGCTTGGAGTCACCGTGAGCTTCAAGATATTTGACACCCATATCTTGAACGAGTTGTAGGTCGATTATAAAGGTGTTATATTTTGCTACATTATTAGAATATGGTTCGATCAATGAGTAGGCTCGAGGAAGAACATGTCCATGGGGGTCGATCAATACTACCCCCAATCCTGCGACAATCGCTTCTTTGTGGTTGCATCTTGATGCACCATCAAAGTACAACCACCATATATAGAGGTCTGAAACAACATTTGACTCGAAAACTTCATCCGGAATGTCTACGTAAAGTTTGGAAGACTCTGGGATGGGATGCTCTACTAGAAAGTTAGCAATTGCTTGGCCTTTTACTGCTTTCTGTGGCACGAACATCATGTCGTATTGTGAGAGCAGTATCACCCATTTTGCTAGCCTAGAATTCAGTGATCCAGAATTTGTCATGAGTATCCACAGATGATTGACTCTTGAAATGACATGGATAGATTGACCGGTGAGGTAGTGTCACAACTTCTGAATTGCGAAGACTAATGCTAAACATTCTTTCTCGACTACATTATACCAATGCTTAGCACCAATCATAGTCTGGCTGAGGTAGTAAATGGCTTGCTCGTGGCCATTGTCATTTTTCTAAGCAAGGAGTGCTCCAAGAGAGTGATCCATTGCTCTGACATAGATCTGGGTTGGTTTACCTAACACTGGTGCAGCTAGGACTAGCGGCTTTGTGAGATATTGCTTGATCTCGTTGAAGGCTTCTTGACAGGCGTCATCCCAAATGAATGAAATGCCTTTCTTCATGAGTCTTTGAAATGGTTGGCACTTTCCAGACAAGTTAGCGATAAACCTTCGGATGTAAGCTAATCATCCTTATAAGCCTTTGAGTTCTTTGAGATTTCTCGGAGGTGGCATCTCTTGGATGGCTTTCACTTTTTTAGGATCGACGTGTATTCCCTTGGATGTGATAATAAAACCTAGAAATTTGCTTGATGATATCCTCAGAAAGGATTTGGTTGGATTCATCTTGAGCTGGTGTTTTTGCATGATTTTGAACACCACTCTCAAGTCATTGACGTCGTCTTGCTTGTGATGACTTTTGATCGTGAGGTCATCAATATAGCATTCGACTGTCTTGCATAAATGTTCACAGAATATCATGTTCATTGCACATTGATAAGTAGCGCCAGCATTCTTCAGGCCAAATGGCATTACCGTGTAGCAAAATACTCCTAAGGGTGTTTTGAAGGCCATGTGCTTTGATAATCTAGATGCATTTTGATTTGATTGTATCTGGAGAATCCATCCATAAAGAGTATCCTCTCAAACCCACATGTGTTGTCAACCATGACATCTATGAAAGGGAGTGGAAATTCATCCTTCAGACAAGCGAGGTTGAGATCTCGGAAGTCGATGTAGATTTGGATCTTTCCACTCTTCCTCATCACCACCACAATGTTGGCTAGCCAATCAAGGTGTTGTTCTTCACGAATGAATTCACATTCAATGAGTTTGCAGATTTCCTTTTCAATTTGCTCCATCAACTCAGGACGAAAATGTCGTTGTTGTTGCTTGACTGGTTTGACGCTGGGGTCAATGTTAAGACGGTGTACAACCATATCGGGGTCTAGGCCTGGTATATCTTCATAACTCCAGGCAAAGATGTTGATGTATTCTTGAAAAAGAATTATGAGTTCTTCCTTTTTAGTGGGTGATAGACTCTCGCTGATGAAAATGGGCTTGGCGTTGGTTTCACTGCCAATGTTTATTTGAACCACTTTGTCTTCAGTGGGTGGTTCTCTGGCTTTAAAGCGCGATTCCTATTACTTTTCAAGCTGTTTTGTCCAAGGATCATCTTCGAGATCTGCAAACACTTCGGACTCATCAAGATCGCCGGTTAGATCATAGGAGACCATGTTGATTGTGAATAGGGCTCCAAGGCTGATGTTGAAATTCTAGTCGAATGTATCTAAAGAGCTACTCAGAAAGTCATCAGATGCTGGTTCAGTATGTGGTTCGGCTTCGGGAGAGATGCAACTGAGCCCATGCTTGGTTTGATTGTAGTAATTAAACACTTCGCCTTGTGGTGTAAAGGGGGTCAAAGGGACTCATAGTCCTCTATTGAAATCCAATAATTATTTTGCCGTAAGGTTGTACCCCATCTTCGCTATGATCTATTGAGACTGCTGGCTGTATCGGGAGAATTCTGGCATTGCTTTCATCTCTTCGTCGGTATTTGATAAATGAGGTCGTCTCTCAACTTTCCGACGAAGATTGGATTTGATGTATTCCCTCTAGGTGAAACCATGAAAGTAACGTCTTTTGAATTTTCTAGTTGTTTGAAAGCAGAGTATGATTCACTTATTAGCATATGCAATGCTAGTTCCGAAGCTAGCTTGGCCATCAGAGTCTTGACTCCTGAGTTTTCAGACTCAGAGTTTAGAGAGTAGTCGTAAGCAAACTCTTCTTTATTAAAGATCTAATCGCCCTGATCTTCGGTAGATTGGTCGATACAGAGGTCCTCTAGGGTAATTACAATTGGATCTATCTCCCAGATAGAATCATTCATGGGATCTAGCTCAACATCTGCTTCATTACCGTTATCCATATCATTAGGAAGGACAATCTCGATTGTATGATTTTTATCATACAAGAGAGAGTAGGTAAAGCAATTCTCCACCTACTTGAAAGGATGTCTTTCAGCTTCAATTCCCTGTTGAACCCCCTATTCATCAATGTATTTGAAACATTAATGAAGTTTTGAAGGAATGATCTTGTTGGAGTGAATCCAAGGTCATCTTAGCAGAAGGTTGTAAGGTGTTTCGACGTCAATGATATAGCAAGTCACTTCCGTCTTGTCGTCCCCATTCGCTCCTCAACTTTCTCTCTCCTCATTTTCTCCCCCAGGGGGGGCGATTCTCCTCTCCTGCTACAGTGCCGCTGGTCCCCTCCACTTGAGGTTGTCGGAGCCTTCTCCGGTGACCACGTGGCCATGTCGGCTACAGTTCCCAACTCCACATCCCACTTTAAATCCCCACTGCCTTACTGTTCATCATCTCCCATCTCTTTCTCTTCTGCTCTGCCATCAGTTAAAAACCCTAGCTTTTCTTCCACTCCTACCCAAAACCCGATCCCAGCCCCAAATCCTTCTCCGGCGGCGGGCCCTGTTCCGATCTTGGGGGCAGTTCCAGCTCCGGCGTACCTCACTTACTCCTCCACTCTACCCGCTGTTCTTAACCCTAGATCTGAGTCCACTACCTCCCCAATCTCGATTCTAGCCCTAGATCCCTCCCCGGTGGCTGGTCCTTTTCTTCTCTCCGGTGCCGCTGTAGCTCCGGCGAGCCTCCCTAGCTCCTCCTCTGAGCCTGCCGCTGGTTTCGCCCTAGATCCATCTCAGTTTCTGCCGCTATCCTCTCCTATTCACATTTCCACCGCCACATCCAGCTTCTCCAAGCCCACCAGCTCTGCCACCGGTGTTCTCCAGCATCTGCAGCCTCCCTATGGCCCGCTCTTGGGGCCTCCCCCTCAGGCGGTAGGGCCATCACTCCCTATCCCATCCCAGTGCCCAGTCTCGACATCTCCTGACAACCTGGCCCCTACTCCCAAGCAGTCGTACTCCCAGGCGGCGCGCCTGGGAAGGGGGTCCGGCTTCGTCAGATCCCATGCCGAGGCAGTTGAGCCCTTTGCTAAAGTCCCTCAGACTGGTGCGAACATCATTTGCGGATCTAGAGAGGGTATGCCCTCTTTCACCTTCGTCTCATCCGACCTCCCCAAGGTGGAAGAGATCTACTACAATGCCTTAGTGATGAAATTTGTGGGTGGGCGCCCATCTTTGGAAGCTAGCCATAGTGAAATCAGCTCGTGGGGGATGGAGAAACCTTTCTCCATTGGTCCACTGTCTTCCAGAGCATTCCTTATTAGATTTCAAGATGAAAATGACTTGCTGAAGGTTCTCACCCGACCATCTTCCCTCCTCATCAAATTCCCATACAAAGTTTTCCGTTGGCACAACCAATGCCACCTCACGGAGGATTCCTCCCTTGCCCCTGTGTGGATCTCCCTTCCTCGCCTCCCGCTACAGTGTTTTATCTCAGAGTTTCTAGAAGCTGTGGGAAACACATTAGGTAAGTTCCTATGTTTTGATAGGGCCACCACGACTCTTGCTCGTCCTAGTGCAGCTAGAATATGTGTGGAACTAGATTTGAGCCAATCCCAACCTCAATTTATTTGGGGTGGATTGTTTGATGGTTTTAAGCAACCGATAATATATGATAGAATGCCTAAATTTTGCAACCATTGTCATATGCTGGGTCATAACACTGTTGTGTGTTCAAAATTGTGTTCTGAGGCTCGGCCATCCTTTTCTGGCGATGATGCATCTGTCCTCAAGGACTGCACTCCACCTGCTCGACAAAATGCCGAACAGATGAACAGGCCCAAATCCCTACCTAAAGACAACCCCATCCAGCATCCGCACCCTCAGTCTTCCACCTCTATTGTGGAGGAGCAAGAACCCTCCCTGCAACCTCATTCCCCCCGCCCTCAGCTATCAATCATGGAGCATAACTCAGCAGCTTCCAACCCACCCAACACTCCGCCTCCACCAGCCTCTCCCTCTCATTCCAAGGGGCACGCTCCCTCTGGGTATCCCCCATCCATGCCTGGAGCTCGAGCTGCCAGAGGTGAGTGTCCTGACCCTCTATCTCTGTCCACATCGTCATCTCTGTCCACATCTCCTATACCATCGTTTTCTCCAGCACCCACTCTCAACTCCCAGCTCCCAGTGACCACCTCACAGTCCTCCCACTATGCTGATTCTACCCTCGCTCACCCCTCTCAATCCGTCATTCCCAACCCTATCCTCTCCACCAAGTTCAACCCTAGGAAAAAGAAGATTAAGAATAAGTCAGTATCTTTCTCTCTTCCAGGCTAGTCGAACCTATCTGCTAATGTTGACTTTTGGAATGCGGTCAACAATCAAGTGTCCCTTTTAGAACATAATCCCTCCAACACAGCTCCCCACTGTGGTCCCTCTAACCCACCAGCATCTCTACATGGTGAAGAACCAATCCACCAATCTACCAATGCACCACAGCCCACTCATGGATCCAGCCTCCCACCCAATAGCCTGGTGCCCCAGCTAAATGTCCACAGAGAGTCATCACTGTCACATCGGCAACAAGATGCCCTAGAGAGATTTAAGCTCAAAGTCAGAACACAATCTCAGGGCCTAGGCCATCAGCTGATTGGCACTACCTCAACTAATCAGTTTGAGACCCTCCTAGAGGACCAAAGCGACGAAGACAATGATGACCACATGGCTGCAGCATACGATTCCGACGTGAATAATAGCCTTGAAGAACCCATTGACATGGGATATCAGTCTGCAGATGGCCAACCAGTGCACAGACACGGGAAATCTATGGCATCAGTTATGAAGGCAAACAAACGACACCCTAACATTCCATTAAATGTTAGGCTTCGAGCCAGGAAGCACCCCTATCCTTCATCCCACAAAAACTTAGGCATTTAACAGCAGTATTGGTGATCTCCATGCCCTTACAACCAGCTAGATAACTACTTCGATGCATCAGCTCCTAATTATTGGAGACCCATGGTGGGCCGCAACCGAGTGTACATCCGCCTTGGGTACAGCAAAACTCAGGTTTGTATGCGGTTCATTTCAGTTTGTGGATTTGATGTGCCTGTATTTCCTTTGCTCCCTCTTTCATTTTCTCTTGTTCTAGGAGTGGTTTGCCATACATATGTTCAACCGTGTGGCTGGGTCAGCTCTACAGCAAGGTACGGTGTTCACAATCAGAGTGCTACAGTGACCTGCTGGGATTTCCAGTTTTCAGTTGCTCCGTTCTTTCTATTTGCTTTGGTTTGCATGCGGGTTGCTATGTTTGTTTCCAGCCATGTGGCAGGGACAGTTTCCAGCAAGGTCAGGTGTTCACAAATAGGGATTCGGGTCCTACCTATTGCAGCAAGTAGCCTCCCATACCCAGGTGCTTGTCTGTGGGTATTTTCAGCCTATGGATTTGTTGTGTCTGTTTTCTCTCTGCCCCCTCTTTCATTTTCTTTTGTTCTGCATGTGGGTTGCCAAATATGTATGCCGCCGTGTGGCTGGGTCAGTGTTCCAGCAGGGTATGGTGTTCATAATCATAGTGCGACAGTAACCCGATGGTTTTCCAGCTATCAGTTTGCTCTGGTTCCTTCACCTGCTTGTGGTTTGCATGCGGATTGACACTTATATATCCAGTCACGGGGATGGGCCAGTCTCCAGCGAGATTGGGTGTTCTCAAGGAGGCTGCTACAGTTCCCAGATGGGTCTTATAGTTTCTAGTTATATACACAGCAGCAGCAACTCCGTCATATTCCCAGATTGCAGTTTCAGCACAGGTTCAACTTGCAGAATGTGTCACATGCTTGGTATGCCTATAGTATGTTCAACTACCTTGTAGTTATGAGATTGATCACTAACTCTAGCTGTGAGATTTTGTACACAAATTTTGTAATCTTCCACCTTTTTTGTTCCCACATTTTGTATACGTGAGGGATGTCTCACTATGGCTTATAGCTCTCTTGTATTATGGAGGAGCTTCTGATGTACTTTTGGATTATTATTAATATATTAGCTTTTCCTTAAAGAAAAGTCACTTCCGTCTTGAAATCTCCGATTTGACATTTAAGTCGGATCTTCCCAAGAGACCGACTACTGCTGGAGTTAAAGCCATGTGTGGTCGCTGAAGTCTTTGATAGTTTATGAAGGGGGATTCCCAAAAAGCTCAATAGTCTTCGTGGAATTATGCTCAAGGTGGAGCTTAGATCGATATGAATTCTCACGACCCTTGACGACCCTATATACCCAGTATAATAGAGGAGTCGGTTGTGATGATGATTTTTGACTGTTCGCGTGGAAAAAAGTTGCTTTGACTTCCATTGAATCTGCAATTGAACTCATTACAAATTTATTTTTTACAATGAAATTCAAGAAATAGCTCGCCTTTTTATAAGGCTTTTACAATGAAAAGATCAAATCACAAAAAATACAACTTTTAATTCCAATATGAACAAACGCGGGGTCCGTTTATCAGACCCTCGCTTGCGTGGGTACCTTAGCCTGTGACGGGGACTTGTTCTGTCCGTGGACCACCGCGCAATCCTGATCTAATCAATGATCTAGATGCAGGGTTTGCGGATCTAAGGAGTTTATTTCATGAAGGAAATAAACGCCTGACGGGGATTGATCTCATGAAGGAGATGATCGCCGGAGCGGGTGAGATCTACTAGGAGAAATCACACGCTTGCCCTGAGCCTAAGAC
>JBAKGM010019544.1:0-10379 GCA_037177215.1 Asparagus racemosus | reverse complement strand
AAATAACCCAAACAGACCCGAAATCCAACAAGAATAAGGAATCCTGCTTTGATTAGGAAAATACCCCCCTTCGGTATATACGGCTCACTAGCCTCATCGCATAATCATGCGGATCGACATATAATTAGTTTCTGTGTTGTTTAAAATATAAAAATGTTTTATGTATATATATGCGTAATATCTTTGCATATTGTGCTCGTCATAAAATACTTTTTATTAGATTCTTTTTGAGTGTCCATTGTTCTCCTTCTTTTCTTTTTCTTTTTTTTTTTTCTTTCAAAATATCCCATATATATGTGCAATATCAAATATCAAAGACTTGTAGCACACGAAAATGTAATGTCTCCATCACAGAAACTTTTCTCGCATTTAAATCTAATGATTGGAACTATTGTTAGGTAGGCCTTAAGATCCAACTACTTACTGTGGGCCACCTTTCACCATTAACTCCCTCAAGGTATGTCCCACATTTTGTGCTCTCAACCTAATTTAATCTAAGAACTTCAACCTACGTAGACTTAAACATGGTAGAATTCTAAGAACTAATCATTTAGTCTACAGCTACTACTATATGATGTACAGCTATATAGAGTGTATAGCTACATACTCTATCCTATTCTACAATTTGGGTTTAAAGATAAATAAACTTTGTATTTTTATTTTATTTTATTGGTTTGACGATGGAACTTTCCCACGATCTTTGGGACTATGGATATCAAACCCCAAGGCGTGGCTAAGGGGCACTCCCCGACTCACGGTCTTAGATATTCTAGCAAGTTAAATTCCTGCGGTTGCTCCCCAAGAGATAAATAAACTTTGTATTTTGAGTGTACGAGAGGATATAGAACTACATGGGGTTATAGTAAACTGGGGCAAAACTTCGGGTATATTAGCAACAGGGACAGATTTTATCCCCTGTTCCATTGGCTGCTACGCATGCAACGCACCAAACCCCGCCTTCTCGGATCCCATTCCGCGCCAAAGAGTCCGGATCCGATTTTGATTCGGGTCGGGTCCGGTCATAATACTCTTATTACGCGTGTATCCTGGCATATTCTCAGGTGACGCAGACGCTCTTCCAAGTACTTTGAATTTGGTGCATGTGATCACCGGCCGGTGATTATAAGTTCGATATAAATACTCCTTTTTTTTTTTCCGTTTCTCATTATTTGGAGTAAGCGACAGAGAGAAATCTGAGACAGAGATGGGGTCAGATTACGGCGTTCCTCGAGAGCTCTCAGATCTCCAGAAGCAGAGAACCCTGCACCAACCTCAGCTCCCTCCTTGCCTTCAGGTTTCTCTCTCATTCTCATTGTATTTATTTTTATATTTTTAGATGAAAAAAACAAATGCTCTTTTTTATTGTTGAGAACTGTTTGCTACGGAATGGGTTTGTAGGATCTTGCTGTTTGATAATTTGTTTTGATTAGATCTAAGTGGGTCCTTGGTATTTAATAATGCTTTCTGTTTTGACTCTTTGTGGACTAGTGGAGACTGATACCCATTATGGGGTTTTAACTTTTTTTTTTAATTATACTTTTATATTTGATTTCTGGGTGTTTTTGCTGGTTACCCAATTTTCTAATGTATCCATTTTAATGTAATTTTATGCAAAGGAGGGGGCTTGACTCATGAACGTGTAATGTTGTGATGAATGCATTTCATAAGAACTTTTTTTTTTCATTTTGATCTTTTTGGAATTTCTTTAGTGTTACTTTTGTATATATTTGTTGGGATTATTTCACCCAATTTTTCTTGTCTTCATTGATCACGTATTTTATATAAAGGAGGAAACTTGTGGCGGCCATGTTTTTTTTATTCCTATTAAAAAGGTGTTAGCTCTTTCTAAAGATTTTTCTTTTTCTTTCTCTTTTCATTTTCATAGGATTTGAAATAGAGGAGTGAATTCAAATGATAATAGTATATGCTATGATTTCTTCATATTCTTTTATTTATTCCTATTACTCACATATTTTAAGGTAAATCTTGGTAGTTGGAATTCCCCTGGACATGAGTGTCCCATGATGAAGAGAAATTAAAAAAAAAGGGAAGAATTGTTTAGTGTTTTTTTATCTGTTCTTTTGAACCTGAGGTACAATTTGATCTAAACAAGCCGGCTTGAAACCTTGAGTCATTTTTCAGACTTCACACAGCCTGCATTGCCCTCCCGCCGATTGAATGACCCACTAATTTAGGTTCTCAACATGTATAATGTCAAGAAGAACAGGAATTGATTTTAAAAAGGCGTCTCTTTGTTTGAATGCGAAGAATCAAATCGGGGGTTATGCAAAATGTAATTGGGTTCTCTGAAGCTTTGTGGCAAACTTCTGGTGCGAGAAGAAACTTGTTCTTGATCTGCTTTTTCAAATCCCTATTGTGCTCCTTTATTCATGTTTTGATTCCTTCAAAACAAATGTTATTATTTCTTCATGTAGTTAGCTGCCATAATCAAGCTTTTAACTTCCTAAGGTCATCTTGCTTAATTTATTGGTTGTTAACTGTTTTTAATGATTTATGATTGTTGTCTAGTAAATAATGCTTTGGCTTTTGCTTTGCTAACCATCCAAGTCCATGCTGCTAATCCATGCTATTGGTTACTACAGTCTGATACATAACGTAGAGAATCTTTTGTTATAAGAACTATTGCAATCATATGTTTTGCTGATACCATTATCCCTGGATGCAGGCGGAACCGAAGGTTTGTTTGCACAGCAGAGAACTATGGAGATCACAGATGATATACTTTCGACATATAAAAATCAAAGTTCCTAATGCCTTGACCGCATTGTTTCTCTCATTTAGATCACCGTGTTCATCTTCTAGTCTTTATCGATTGTTTTTTGTTTGTGAAGGTGGATACGATTTACTCGATCTGCCGTACAAAAGATCAGAGTAGGACGACTGATCAGGTCAATGCTGCCATGATCACTTGCCAGAATTTGAAGTTGGATGCTCTTGTCATTATTGGTGGTATGTTTCACTTCCCAAATCCAATATATGCACATCATCACCAACGGCCACAATACTTTCTAGGAATTTTATTCGACCAATGCATTAGTTTCACATTTTGAGACGTAAAAGAAAAGAACTCAACTAGTCCTCGTGAATTATGTATATAAAACATTATCAATCATGATATGCTATGTTTTCATGTATACAAGCCGAAATGGAAACACGATATACATTCACACATAATATAAGCTTAGTATGAAATAACTAACATGTAAATGTAAAAAACCCATAATTAAACGAGTCATAACTCATAACTTATCTTGAATTCCTCTCCAAGATGGTGGTTGTGACTCTCAAAAGATGCCCTCTCATTTCCTCATGGACTCGCTAATAATAGGCAAATCACTCTTCACTAATCTCTCTCAAATTAATATCTATGTGCAAATACTGTAAGATTAATACAAAGTAAATTAGTATCAGAGCATTTTAATTCTCAGCTTTGGCTTAAATTTAGAGATCATCTACATGAATTCCTAAGCATAGTCTACCATACAGATCTGTTATAAATCCCATCTTTGTCATTTTTACTTATTTTCTTGGATTATTACTGACAAATCTGTTACAGATCTCTATATGTCATCAATATAGTGAATACAACTTACTAATGTTTCTTCCTTCTAAAGGTGTTACATCTAACACGGATGGTGCTCAGCTTGCAGAAACTTTTGCAGCATCAAATTGTCCCACCAAGGTATTTCATATGTCAATATCATGCATACATCTATAATACATCTTCATTTTGTGTTTATGTAAACTCTGAATGAGAAGATTATCCGTGCTTTCATGTTTATCACGCAATTATTTTGGAGAAAATGCTCATTTAACTGAAGTTGATGTACTTGTCTTCAATAATTTTCATTCTACTATTCGCTAAAAACAAGTGACTAGCAGACGTGGTTGGTGTTCCTGTTACGTTGAATGGGGACCTCAAGAATCAGTTTGTTGAGACGAATGTCGGGTTTGATACAATATGCAAGGTATGACTATACTTGCAATGGAAATATTTTTAATTTAGATGTGCAAGAAGTGTAGGTTATTGTCGTGTACATGGTAGTAAAACCAAATAAACTTTCGTTAAAAAATGCAAATAAACATTACAGTTTGTGTTGCTATTACCTCCTTTCTTTTATTCTTTTTCTCAATGCTTTACTGTCAGAGTACTTCATACCATTTAAATTGGAAAAGCTTCACTTAGTTAAGATCAAAATTTAATAGTCTAAGGTTTTCTTTACTTTATTATTACTTGAGAATAATTGGATTTTTTTAAAAAGTTTTTTCATCCTATTCAATCTGAAAGCGTACTGTTGAAAAGTTGATTAAGGCATATATTTGATTTTAACCTCAATTTTCTGATTTATTTTGAATAAGACATGTGCTTATTAATATTAGTTAGACCTTGCATGATCTCCAGTCCATTCAAATTCTACTTCTATGACTTTTCATTCTTCTGGCTGTGGAAGCTTTTGCTTATGCAAATATTAATTTAAAAATGTTCTTTGTTTCTTTTTCAGGTTAACTCACAGCTAATTAGCAATATGTGCACAGATGCTCTCTCAGCAGAAAAGGTATTTTGTGGCTACATTGGTATCTGATTTTAAAATATTGTAAGACTTTCAGTATCATAGCTATTGCTAGAACATAATTGCAGATGCATGTGTGATTTTTTTATCAACCATATTAATTGCATAAATTATATATTAATTGAATAACTTGTTGATCTTTTTACTTTTGTTTTCGAGCTCTGCATATAGTTACAGCACTTTGTTCTTTGTTCTTGCAGTATTATTATTTTATTCGCTTGATGGGGCGCAAGGCATCTCATGTAGCTTTGGAATGTGCGCTCCAGTCACATCCAAATATGGGTTTAGTCTTTCAGCCAGGACACAATACATTAACATCATTTCATAAAATGTTTCATAATATTACCTTTCACGTTCTTTTGTTTCTTTTTCAGGCCACCCTTGGCGAGGAAGTTTCTGCGTCAAAACTTACCCTATTTGACATAACAAAACAGATTTGTGATGCAATCCAAGCAAGGGCAGAACTAGGTTTGAAGTGCTTTTGTTTGTGCTATTGACTATCATGTCATTTTTCATGCACAATTCTTCCATCTTCAGATAAAAATCATGGGGTTAATCCTTATCCCTGAGGGTCTCGTGGAGAGTATTCCAGAGTTGTATGCTCTTCTGCAGGTAAACTATTCTATGATCTCTTGGACATTTTTTCCTCCAAATGTGCATTTGCAGTTATCTCGCCTTAATGTTATCTTGTTGTGCCTGTTCAGGAAATTCATGGTCTTCATGGCCAAGGCATTTCTATAGAGAGCACCTCCTCTCTTCTATCACCTTGGGCATCTGCATTGTTTGAATTTTTGCCACCATTTTATCAGGAAACAGGTTCTTTAAACTTTATAAATTTTTACCTTACAATGTAGCCCCCCGTTTTTGTACGCCATGGTGATTCTTGGTAACAAGGACTTCTATGCTGCAGCTCTTGCTTCATCCAGAATCTGACGACTCTGCACAGTTATCTCAGGTGAAGATTATTATAATAAGTTTACATCGTTTTTTTTTTCCTTTTCTTCTGATATTAACAATTTTTTATACGCCTCCTGTTTCAGATTGAGACAGAGAAACTCCTTGCCCAGTTGGTGGAGATTGAGATGGCCAAACGTTTGGTAAGTAGGCTCGTCGTATGAGGTTAATGCTTATAGATTATTGTTTAATTCACATTTGTACTTAGGGCTTCTGATTATTATTTAATTTCACATTTGTACTTTCTTCCCCCTAAAGTTTTAATACCTTTACAGAAAGAAGGCACATACAAGGGGAAGAAATTCAATGCCCTCTGTCACTTTTTCGGTTATCAGGCCAGGGGATCTTTGCCATCAAAATTTGATTGTGATTATGCCTATGTAAGCTCGGTTCTCTACCTTGTTAGCAGTTTTATGATATTATATGATATTTACCAAGGTAAATTCTGTTGGCCTAGGTTCTTGGACATATCTTTTTTTTTTTTTTTTTTTTTTGGACATATCTGCTATCATATACTTGCAGCTGGTCTCAACGGCTATATGGCTACAGTAACAAACCTGAAAAATCCAGTGAACAAGTGGAAATGTGGTGCTGCGCCAATCACAGTGAGAAATTTATCGTCTTTTTGTGTTCTGCTGATGCATTGCATTATTCGTTATGAAAGTTACCATAACTGTAGTTAAAGAAGGTGAGTCACTCTGAGATATTTTCGTTATATTTGCAGGCAATGATGACTGTGAAGCGATGGTCTCAAAGTCCAGGAGCTACCCCCATCGGGAAACCTGCTGTCCATCCTACTACAGTTGACCTAAAGGGAAAAGCATATCAGTAAGTTATCACTGCTTTGGTGTTTTTTTTCAGTGTAAGTCTCTCTCACGATAAGAACAACCATCTAGTGTTTAGAGTGTGAAAGTAATCCCCAACCATGAACACAATTTTGGAGGATAGTGAAAGATATAAACACGGTACTTGAGCAATCCTGGTTGAAATTCACAACTCACACGTTAAAACAGATTTTAAAAAATACCATGAGTATAGGTTTTGTTGGGGAAACCGGGGGCCCGATAGAGCTTGGTTGCAGCTAAAGTAGTGCGGAAATAATAAAGTTGAACACACAGATCTTTTACGTGGAAAACCCCCTAAATGAATTTGGGGTAAAAACCACGGGTAAGAATAGAAGAATCCACTATGAGGAAAATTTATGAGTTACAATCTCTCTATACAAGAGAAATTCTCTCTATTTTTCTCTCTCCCTCGTTATCTTCTCTCTCTTAATTTGAGACACTGGGATTCTGGGATGATCTCAACTTAACACTGAGGGGGCCTATTCATAGGAGTGTTTGGGGTTGGTGAGCACTGTTGCTACAGTACTGCTACAATAATTGTGGGATTTGGTGGTTACTGTAGTAGGGAGATATTTCCTGTAGTTTTGACTGCTCAACTTTTCTTCAACAGGTTTCACCCCAATGTAAAGGACGCTCAACTTGCAGGGACATGAGTATGAAATCATAAGCAATGAAAGGGGGCATAAGCAATGAAAGGGGGCATAAAAGCAATGAAAAGGGCGCTCAATCCTCATCACAACTTCGGAGCTTTGGTATTGTGCAATGGACTCTAATAAATAAATAAATAAAAGCTAGCAGCTACTTGGGCAGAATTTGCCATTAAAAATTTCCATTATTTTGGAATTATTCGCTCTCTCTCAATTACAAGGGTTTCTTCTAATTGGGAGATATAAGCTGTTAATTCGGACATGAGTATCAAACTATAAACCTCAACACTCACCACAAATTAAGAGTTTTGATGTAGTGAAAGGGACTTAAACATTAAAAAAAAATTCTAGTAGTTCCTTTGTGGCAGAATTTGCCTTTGAAATTTACCATCATTTTGGCATTATTCGGGCTGTTAAAACTTTAAGTGCTTCTTCTAATTGGGAGAAGCAAGCCTTTAAATTATGATTGGATCTAACTTCTGCTATCTCAAAATTATGTGAAGGCTAAAGTTCGAATGTTGCTTTCTAGATTATTAAGACACAATGCGGCCAGATTTTTGTCGGAGGACATATACGGAAATCCTGGACCAGTTCAATTTGATGGACCGGGAGCTGATGCCAAGGCTATTACATTGTGCGTTGAAGACACAATTCGGCCAGATTTTAGTATGTTTTCCCTTTTCAATTATGTAGTTAAATTGACAGATACCAAAACATATCAATTACTCATTGTACATAAATTTTATTACAACAGTTTCATTTTCCCTCCCAAAGTACCTGGAATTTGTTATCTCGCAGTAATGCTCACCTCTTTTTGGCAAGATGCTTTCAGACCTCCAAGTTTTGGTTACTCATGTATTTGATATCCAAAATGGCTAGTTTCTTTTTTTTATTAGTTATTTCAGTTGAAACTCTCTATTCCAGTTTCATGTATTTATCTTTACCCAGAATTAATCCTTTTTACTATCATTTATTGCAATCCAACTTTGATTCTAACTTACTTGCTAAACCGATATGTAGACATCTAATTCTATTTAAGACTTTCTTTCGGATAAAATTGCAAATTTGTGAAAACTACCCTTATGGTTACATTTTTATTACATGCATCCATTCTGATTTATTTACTTGCTATGATGTTTGTTTATATACAGGTAAAGAGCATAGTGAAGCCAGGATGCTCTCAGGAGGTATTGAGGGCAGCATTAAGCGCCATGGCTTCTGTCACCGATGTGCTAACTGTTATGTCCTCTCCTTCATTTAACGGTCAAGGACATCTCTGAGCCTCTCAACTGAGCAACTCCTTTTTTGGGTTTGAGCTTTTTTTTATTCGGGAACTAAGAGCATTCAACATTTTTATATTTTCCATTTATCCTCCATTTTTTGATAGCTAGTTCCTATTATGAGCACCTTGTTGTATTTGTAACTGGGGTAGATAATGATAAAAACAATTTTATTTATGATATGATAAAGGGTGCTGCCTGCATCAAGGCAGAAGGCTGTTGTTTCTCTGTTCAAAATTTATTATAAAATATGCGAAAAGTCTGAATTTTTACTGGCCAAAGGATTTTTTTTTCAGACCTTATCCGGTTGAAAATTAGTTCTAAGGTTGAGGTTTTGACAAGGACTAGGTGAAGGTCATGGCAATGCAAGTCGTCAATTATGATGATGCATTTTGGTTTGATGCTTTTTGCCTGAGTTTTAATGGGGATGAAGGTCTGGTTATATTTACAACTGGTTGATGATAAAAAGAGATCACTGAATTATATGCTGCAACATTTGGCATTATTTACTTTTTTACTGTTGTAGTTTTACAACTATGAGGTTGTCTGGTTTGCTAGTGAGAAGGAAGCACGGCGAATCACTGTAAATGTTCAACAGCAATTGTGGCATCCGGTATTTGTTGCAAAAATTTGATTTTAAATCTATTGTTTGGATATCTGCACTTTTGTTGCGAAAAATTTATTCTCAATGCAAATTCAATATTTGGATGAAAAACAATTGGTATAGTAATTTGTAATTCAATGTTCTGATAAAACTTTATGAACATATAGCACGTGATGATGTAGGCAGAGCGAGTTGTTGATGCGTGTAAGGGAACTTTGGATTGCAAAGGTGTCGATAATATCTCATTATTAATGTATATATGATATTTGTCTCTAGATGTTTTTCCAAGGGTAAATTACTAGGGACCCTCTTCGTCATTATCTATTTTTCAAGAAATCTCCTCATCTATTAAGTTCAACATAAAACCCATTGATCTATGATAATTTGGGTAAAATTGCAAACAACTTGCCTCATCGGTATTCATTTTGAGAACGATAAAATTGTAGATAATTGAACTGTGATAAATGCAGCCCAAGGTATAATGAGGCAGGTTATTTGATTTATGGTAGTCATTAAAATCCATAGTTTTTAAATAGTTTCAGCCTACACTTGTGATTAAATTTAAATTCCACAAGACTTTTATAAAATTTAAACTTGGTTGGTTAAATGTAAGTTAAGTTCTCCCGCACGTATCACATGTTTAACCTAAAACTATTTAATAAAATTATGGACATTAATAACCCCCATATATCAAAGCCCTTTTTTCTTTTTCTTTTTTTAATTAAAATGCTTGAGAAAAGAAGTTGACTTTTTTGGATCGCAGAAGTTGACTTTTATAAATATAAAAGAAGAAGTTGACTTTTTCCCATTTTTTCCACTTTAACTCCGACCTCAGCTCTTAAACCCTAAACCCTTGTTCTTCCTCCACCAAAAAAAACACCCTTGTTCGAAAAACCTAGAAAAATAAAATGTCTTGTTCGATTGTTGCCTTCGTCGTTCGTAGATCGCTGCGTCCAATCTCCAAGCTCCGCCATTTCTCCTCTCTCTCCTCTTTTTTCATCGCTCCTACGGTTTTGGCCCCTCAAACCCTAACCCTAATCCTAACCCTAGCCAAGTCCTTTTCTTTCGAGGCGGAGAGCGCCGAAGTCAAAGCAAGGTTGAGCATGCTGAAATGAACCTCTTGTGGGTTATCGAGAACACGATCCAGCGTGCTGAGGACAAAGCGGATGAGAATCCCAAGAAGAAGATTTAATACCTGATAACCCGTTATGGTTCCGTGAATTATTTTGTTCAAATTTTTAAAAATCTTTTTTGGAAGTCATCATTTGGGGTCCCGAACATTATATTGTTGTGCGCAGCGGAAATTTCGGCAGCACCTCTGGAGCACAAAGGGCACAACAAGAGAGCTAGATTGCAATAAGAATTCCGGTTTCTCTAAGAAAACAAGAATCTGAAGCACATATCTCAACGAAGTGAGATATCTACTCTTCCTCTCATCAGTTCTAGGACTGCCTGTC
>JBAKGM010019543.1:0-10380 GCA_037177215.1 Asparagus racemosus | reverse complement strand
TGAAAGCGGCACGTGCGCATTATAGTCTTTATATAGTACCTGCATTACATTATCAACACTAGGTACATACTCTAAATTGTCATTTATTATATGTTCATCGGCAAGTTACCAATTTATAACCTCCTCCTAATGATTCAGTTCCGTCAAGATCGATTACAAAAGGGAGTCAGTAAAATAATTTCTAACCCCTTGAACGGCTGTTTATCTACGACCACCGTCTTGACTACATTGTCCCTGTCAACATACTTTAAGCACTGATGTAATGTAGATGGGACAATGACATTACTATGGATCCGAGGTCGACCCAATACTAGATTGTAAGAAGTCTCCGCGTCGATGACATAGTATGTGACTTCAGACTTCAAGTCTCCCATTTGGCATTTTAGATGAATTTTACCCAAAGGTCTAGAATCACTGGTATTGAATCAGTAGATGACAGTGCCTATAGAAGCTAACTTGCTAGCCAAAATTTTGAGATGATACATCAATCAGAGTGGCATGATGCTGACTGCAGATCCTGGGTTGACCTGAATTCGATTGACAGCAATCGAGCCGACGTACCCCGTAAAATACAAAGGCCCGTCGTGCTTTGAATTTCTCACTTGCATATCATCTCGGGTGAATGTGATGCAAGTGTAGGCGTTGAAAATTGCTTATCAGTACCCAAACGAGACTCGTGATGGTGAGTTGACAATCGACGACCCATCTGACGATGAGACCAAGAACCGCTAATGACGTAATCACGCCGCAAAACACACAAAGCGAGTCGACGAGCACATGAAGTGAATCGAAAAGGCGTACAAGTCAGTGAAGCGATGAATCATGGAATAAATCCAATGACAAAGCTTTAGATCAGCGGGTATTGACAAGGCGAGTCAACTGGACTCGAACATCAATGAGATGGAATTAACCAGACTTAAACGATGACGAAATTGAATCGATCAACCTCTGAAATTAACAAAACAATCAACTGGACTCAGACTCAGCACGATTGAACAAGATCAGAAAAATCATAGGACCAAAACAGTGTTTCGGCCAATGCTGTGACACCATTTGGTGCCTCGGCTAGCCGAGACACTAAATGGTGTCTCGGCCAATTGGCCGAGACACCTTGGTGCCGGCCACTTGTTTCCCTCCCTCTCGCCTATAAATAGGAGAGGGGGGTCATCATTTGGGGGTTGGAAAAATTCATCTGAGCCAAGATCTGTGAGAGCTTTTGCACAGATCTGAGTGTCTGCAAAGTCAAAAAGTCAGTCTAGATCTCAAGCAAGCGAAGAATGCATTCCACTTTAGATCTACACGGTGAGGAGGTGATTCACAGCAGATCCAAACCAGATCAAAGTCTAGATCCAGGTCAGATCCATTAGATCCACCCCTTGGATTAAGCTTCGTCTTAATCCTATGGTTAGTGCGTGACTTCACTTTGTCGATTTCATTCACTCTGGTAATCATCTCCTTTGTGAGTTGGTCCCTGTCGGTGTTTATTTCCTTCACGAAATAATCACCAGAGATCTGCAGATCTAGCACCTCGATCTGATCACACGGTGGTACACAGACGGAACAGAGTCCCCGACACAGGCCAAGACACCCACGCAAGCGAGGATTCGATAAACAGATCCCGTGCTGTAGACATCAAAAATTACGGATGAACCCCAAATATGATTTAATTATGAGAAGATTGAAGAATGACATCTTCTAAGTCAAAGGAAGTCAACTTGGACATGTATAAGACAGGCAAACTATCTCACAACTTGCGAGACAGCCATAACTGTCTCGCATGACCGCGAGACAGTCAAAACTGTCTCGCATCATGCGAGGCAGTCAAAACTGTCTCGCAGCCTGCGAGACAGTGAAAGCTGTCTGGAGTTCTCTTCAGGTATTTTGTCACTAATTGTGGGGCCCATTTGGTCTTTCCAACACGTGGGGACGTGCATTTACGTTAGTGGGCGGTTACATCCTCAAAACACGCCCACTAAATGCACTAATGGAGTATTAAAGGTGCATTAAACGTGCCTTAAAAGGTGGAAGAGCAGTTACAGCAGCAGAGACAGTCATAGCTGTCGCGTGGCTTGCGCGACAGTGTGGTGCACGACAGTCGAAACTGTCACCCGGTTTGCGCGACAGTGTGGTGCGCGACAGTCAACACTATCGCGCCCACTACATCAATTGGATATGTCATGATATGCATTCTTTGCAGCAGTTATGCCCCTTGAAGCCTATAAATCCCCCCTACACCCATTGTAGAGGGGGCTCTTCGATTTTGGAGCTCTTCGATTTTGGTCTCTTCGATTTTGGGCCAGGCTGGAGATTTTTGGGGCTTTGTTAGATCTTAAATTAGGAGAGAGAGAGAGAGAGAGCTGATCTTGAATCTAGACGAGAAGATCGAGGTCTTGATCATGGAATTCTTGAAGACCTTGATCAAAGTGTAGAGCAAGCGCCCAAGAGCCATCCACGTGGAGATTCCTCGATTTAAGCTTGGCCTTAATCTTGAGAAGAGTCGATATCTTACCTTGCTAAGATATCTACTTAAGTTATTATTTCCTTTGCAAAACATAAACTCAACCTGTCAGTTCAGCGATTGTTGCTCAGTGGTCCATGGACGACGCGTCCCTGGCACAGGCAAACAATCTACAAAAGCAGGAGTATACTACGTAGTAGCTTCTGTTCGAGTTTCATTTGTACGAAAGTGAGATTGTATTCTTTGTAATCGAGAGATCTGCACGTGTAATCTTTCAATTGTTTTCTTTTTTCTAAACATCTTGAAATGGAAAAAACAAAGAGACATAAAGTCATTTTCGGCGGAAACACGTGTTTGCTCAAAAAGGGTAAAAAGTTGCAATCTTCTTCGATTCTCGTTGTAAACCTTATAAAAAGGCAATCTTTTTTTTGAATTTTGTTGTAAGTGACTGAAGTTTGTAACAAGTTCATTGCAATGACAATCGAATCAACTTTACCTGCGAACAAGCCGGCAATCACAGTGGGAGCCAACAGCCTCAAATATGAGCTCGTAGTGTCCAACGTCGATCTCGATCCCGGTCGAGGAGGAGCTCGAATATGAGTTCGACCAGCAAAAGTTTGAAGAGTATCTCTCTTCCTCATCCAGATCTGCCCCTCCCCGTCATTCCAGAAGGATCTCCGATGCAAGGAAGATCCTTTGGGCCTCAGATGCAAAGTCCCAAGAGGATGATTCTAACCCCGCTGCCGCCGAAGCTACAGGTAGTGGTAAAATTTCCTCGGTGCCTGCAGCCCAAGTTCCCTTGGTGCCTAAGATGATCGCCGATGGCGTGCCCACACTCTCCAAGAGAGCCCGGCAGCGGCGACGACAAAGCATGGTGCGTAAATTCATCAAGGCCATGCAGTCAATGGATGGGATCCGCTACAAGGCAGATCTAAGACCCAGGTTAGCACAGAGGCTTCAGCCTTAGACGGTGAGCAGCCTAGCATAGGCATCAACAAACGAATGGGTCTGAGTCAAGCAGAACCGTTCTACACTTTAGGAGGGCATCCGGAAGCGCTGCGCACTTCTTGTGCAGGCACGGGCTTTGGTGCAACAAGCCCGCCAATTGAAGAAGGAAGAGGTGGCCACAAAGCTGCCGACTATTCGCTGAGTTTGGAGGCCAAAATCAGGTGTCCCAACTCCAGTCTCCACAACGCCAACTCCAAAGGCTGCCGGCACCTCTACTCCAGCTACCTCGGCACCTAAGCCAAAGTCCACCGGCACCCCGACACCAGCTACCCTGGCGCTGAAGCCCAAGTCTGCTGGTGCCTCAATGCAAGTTGCCTCGGAGCTGAGGCCACCTCCGGCGTCCACATCCAAACTCCTGGCGAAACTGGTTCCTGCCAAGCTAGCAAGCATGGAGCGCCTTAGAACGTCGTTAGATGGTCGAGGTAGAATTCTAATCAAACAACACCTAGGTCCGTTGCGGAAATCGCGGGTCACTCCTGATGTAGGAGGTCGCACCCACCTCAATGAAGGCAACAAAACCCTTGCGGCTCCATCAACCGGACTGAGGATCGAAGTCCGAGAGTCCGCTGAGACTTCACGCCCCACAGGCAAACGTCGAGGCGAGTCACTTTCGGCAGCTTTGATAAAGTAGTTTGTCCTTGGAAGGAGACGTTTTTGTTTGATGACGATGACGTTACACCCGAGAAGTCAAGCTAACACACGATCGGTTGCTCCAGCATTCATGCCGATGAGTTGTACTATCGTGCTGGGGGTACGAGCAGATCCTGAAAGAGTTCCCCTGAGAAGCCTGCGCATTGTCCCTATTCTAGGCTAATCCAAGCAGTGTTATAGGAGTGTAGCTACAACAAAGTAACTCCAGATAGGGTGTCGGTCTTTGACAGACTTAGCGATAGACTGCCGAAGCATAGGTCAAGACGCTTTCGCAGGAGAAGATCGGTGTCTCAAAGCAACGAATTGCTGAGAGTCACCAACAATATGACAAGTAGAGGGGCGTTGACTCGTACCGGTCCCTGATCATCCGACCAGCTTACTCGGTTGCGCACTGGGACGATCTGACGTTCCAACTATGATAAAATCCTGAATGGGTTGCCATCTGATGATGAAGTGTCAGATGCTAGCTCTGCAATGACTTTCGACAACACAGTTTCTAGTGAGGGACAATCCCAGGAAGTCCTCATGATCAGTGCGGAACAAGTGACCAAGATGCTCAAAGAAGCAATGGCTAAACAAAATGAGAACTTCGAGTTCGAGATGAAGATGGTCATGTAGCAGATGTGAGAAATGCATCACCAGCAAATTCAAGCACTGATAAACCGTCAATGTGAAACCAGTCATCACAACAACGTCAATCAGGTTGACAGTAACACCGACGGGGATGAAGACCACAGTGCTAGACAACCCCCTGAAGAACGAAATGCTGGGGGTAGCTAGGAGAATGCCAGCAGTAATATCGCCATTCCAGAAAATGAAAAAATAAAAGATCTCGAGAGTAAGATCAACACCCTGATCTGTGCTCAAGAAGTAAAGAAGACGGGAATACCATGTCCATACCCGAAGGAGTGGGAGTCGATCCCATATCCGTCAAAGTTCAGCTTGATCAACTTCATGCCGTTCGACAGTAAGGGGTCCCCCACCCAGCACTTGATTTAATTCAAGTCTCACTTGGGGGTCATTTCTAGAAATGAGCCCTTGATGGTTCGGTCATTCGTTGGCACCCGTCATGGAGTTGCCTTCGATTGGTACCGCCGTCTCAAACCGGGCAGCGTTACCAGCTGGGATGACATGGAGTCCATGTTCCTCACTAACTTTTTCGACGAAGATACTGAGATATCCATCGGAATGTTGCTGGATGAAAAGCAAAAAGACAGAGAAACTGTGGACAGCTTCGTCAAACGGTTCCAGAACAAGGTGATGAACTGCCTGGATCTAATAACAGAGGAGTTCATCCTCCAGACTTACCACAACAATCTCTCGTTGGACGCGTTAGAAGCGATAGGAACAACACCCTCCACTACATGGAAGGATTTAAAGGTGCGCGGGGAGCAAGCCGCATGGTTCCTCAAGAGGAAAAAGGTAGAAAGAGGCCAGCAGGCGGCAGAGGCTCTAAAACGTAACTTCGTTCCACACAACAAGGAGAAGGAGCAGGTTAGAATGGCAGTTGTGAACCAGACGTTCCAGCTGCCGCCACAGCAACAGCCGCAACAGTGAGCACCACAACAGTTACGGTCGCAGTGGCAACAAGGGTCGCAAAAGCACAAGGTCTCACAACCGAGATTCTCAAAGTTATATTCCTTTAGAGATGATGAGATTCCTGGCCTTTTCAAGTATCTCGTGGAGAACAACAAGATCAAGCTCCCTCCGATTCAAAATCAAGAGGAAGCGAAGAGGACCAATGATCCGAGGTACTACGCCTACCACAAGGCAGTTCACCACCCCACCAAGTCGTGCTACGGCCTTAAAGATAAGATCCAGGCCCTAATCGATGTGGGGGTGATCACGCTAAAGCCATCTAAAGAAAAGAAAGTTAGAGCAAATGCGGTATCCATCAGCTTTGGATCGGTGCCTTTGACTTAGTTTGAACCTGAGCCTGTGGTGAAAGTGGCGATGAAGATGGTTAATGATAATCCTCATAAACAACGCCAAAAAGGGCTCGTGCTACACACAGCCCCAAATAGCGAAGTTCTGTGGGTCCACCGAAACTTGCTTGAACATGATCAATGGGTGGCCACTTCATCCAAAAAGAAATCCAAAGGGAAGGGGAAGCTATGCCACGCCACTTCAGCGATCTTGGAAAGGGACGATGAGCGGATGGTGACGTTCCAACTCTCTGAGGAACAACAGGAAGCCTTTGCCACCAGGAGTGGGCACGAATACAAGTACAAGTACCCTGATTTCCCTGATCTGAATGCAAAGACGTTGTTAGAACTGGGGGTACCAACGACTCCCCTCATCAGTGCTGAAAAGGCACAACAGTAGGTGGCTGCCAAGGAGGCCACGACCAAACCAAAAGAGAAGCAACCTTAGGAGGTTCAACTCTTGAAGCAGTCTCAATTCAATCACCCAATTGGAGGAGATAAACCGGGAAACTCGAACTCCCCATATCGCTTCAATGTCATGGCTGAACTGGCCAACATACCAGCGAGGATCACTCTTTACGAGCTACTACGTCTATCGAAGGAGACCTGAGAAGCTTTACAAGAAGCCCTAGCTGATTCTGAGGTCTTCCTCACTCAGATCAAGCCAGCTCCTAAAGTGCTGGAGTCATCAACAGCCTAACAATGCAACCTTGCCACTAAGCACCTCCCCTGCATTACTTTTACCGAGGAGGACATGCAGACGAGGAATTCCAAGTATGACGGGCTGCTATATTTCACTAGGTACATTAGCTACAGTGAAGTCAACCGGATCCAAGTTGATTCAGGTTTCACTGTGAGTATCATGCCTTTGCGCCTCATGTATAGCCTTGAGATTCCCACCAGTAAGCTGGCGTCAACGAGCACAGTGATCACGGATTTAACACCAGCGGGTCTCGGCCAATTAGTAAAATCCAAGTGAAGTGCTAAATGGAAGATCTGAAGTCTGAAGTCACATGTTATATGATTGACGTAGAGACTTCCTACAACTTATTATTGGGTCGCCCTTGGATCCATAATAATGTTATAGTTCCCTCCACTCTTTATCAGTATCTAAAATATATAGACGCGAACAATGAAGTCAAGATGGTGGTCACGGACAAATAACCGTTTAAGAGGATAGAGAATTACTTCACCGATTCTCTCCTCTACAGTGATAAGTTTGATACTAAATCATCGGCCCAAGGCACGGACAGCGGTGGAGAAGCTGATATTGAAGCCGAGCCTGATTACGATGGAGTTTTTGTTTTAAATGACATTGTAACTGTTGTAATCAGTCTTGACGATGAAGAATCGTTTGACGAAGGTTGTAATTGGCAACTTGCCGATGAAGTAATAAAAGGTGATTTAGAGTACTCATTGTCTTTTGCTGATGCGATGACAGAATTATACGATGACCCTGAGCTACACCTGCTCAAGGGAGAGGTCTCTGTTTTGGACGAGGTCTTGAAGTCCCATCCAAAGCTGTGCATGTCCCAAAAAGGAAGCCTGTCAATCATTAGGCATTCAAGAGAGGATTGGGATACGAATCCTCCTCAGAAGACAAGTGCTCCTGGTTGATTGACAACCAATCACTTGAGGTTGAAGAGGGATATTCATCTAACTCATCTGCTTGGGATTCCGACGTCAGCCTTGGCAATGCTTTCAAAGCCTTGTTGTCAAATATGCTTAATGCTAACCCCGCCACAATGGAGGATGACGAGGAGATGCTAACATGGGAAGACCCGTGGATTCATCACCTCAACATGCAGTATGGGGACCGGTTCGAGCAAAGAGAACCCCCCACTGAAGATATAGTCATTCAGGTCAACATGGGTGATGAAGCTAATCCAAAGCCCATCTTCATGAGCGGTAGTCTCCCCCTAGATGAAAAGGAGGAATTGATCACTCTCGTTAAAGAATATATCAATGTTTTCGCTTAGAACTATAAAGATATGCCAGGGCTTGACCCAAATGTGGCGACCCACAATCTCAATATCAAGCCAGATGCCTAACCTATCAAGCAACAGCAAAGACGGTTCGTTCGTAAATTATAGAGGCGATTGTGATAGAAGTGAAAAGGCTCATCGAGTCAGGCTTTATCACAGAAATACAGCATCCAGATTGGGTGGCAAATATTATCCTAGTACTAAAAAAGAATGGAACAATCAGGATCTGTGTCGATTACAGAGGCCTGAACGCTGCATGCCCTATAGATGATTTTCCTCTCCCGATCACCAATGTCATCATCGACAATGCGTGTGGCTTCGAGAGGATGTCCTTCATGGATGGCTTTTCGGGTTATAATCAGATCAAGATGCACCAGGATGACGCCAAAGACACAGCGTTCAGAACTCCCCTTAGTATTTTTTGCTATACAGTCATGCCTTTTGGTTTGAAGAACGCTGGCGCTATGTACCAACGAGTGATGACAAAGATCTTCCAGGATCATCTTTGAAAAATGGGTCGAATGCTACGTTGATGATTTGGTCGTGAAGAGGCGTGACAAGAATGATCACATCAAAGATCTGAGGACAGTGTTCGAGCTCATGCGAGTTCATCAGCTGAGGATGAACTCTGCCAAGTCCTTCCTCGGGATGTCCAGTGGCAAGTTCTTCGGCTTCGTTGTCACCAAGAAGGGTATCCAAGTTGACCCTGATAAAGTGAAGGCAATACAAGAATTGCAGCTTCTGAGAAATCTAAGAGAATTCAGGAGACTACAAGGGCGATTGGCATATATCCGGCGATTCATCTCGAATCTATCCGGGAAGTGCTAGCCATTCTCTAAGCTAAACAAGAAGGGTGTGTCATTTGTTTGGGACGATGCTTGTCAGAAGGCATTCGAAGATATCATAATGTATCTAGTGAAGCCTCCTGTTCTCATGGCACCGCAGTCAGGTGAACCATTTGTGATTTACACCAAGGCAACAGACCACTTGTTAAGTGCCTTACTCGTGCAAGATGACAACAGCGGTCACGAACAGGCAGTTTATTACCTGAGCTGAACTCTAGTCGGTGCTGAGTCTCGTTATACAATAATTGAGAAGCAGTGCCTTGCATTAGTGTTAACGATTCAGAAGATGCGGCACTACTTGCTCGGGCAGACGATTTATGTTATCTCTAACGTAAATCTAGTCCAGATATTCATGACGCAACTGGCCTCCATGAGCTGGTGATTGGTGAAATGGGCCTTGCTTTTGTCCCAATATGACTTGCACTTCAAACAATAGAAGTCGGTCAAAGGATAAGCGATTTGTGATCTTTTGGCGGCAAATCCGACGACGGATGCAGCCAAGTTATATGATGACTTGCCAAATGAAGCTCACGAAGTCAATACTACAATGCACCAATAAATATAGCGGATGTACTTTGACGGAGTGTCTCGGGCAACCAATGTGGTGAGCACTCCCGGATGTTCTAAGATCTCTACCGGAGTGGGAGTTGTCTTAGTTTCCCTGGGGAAACATGTGATGCTGCGAGCTTATTCTCTGACCAAGCCGTGCTCCAATAGCGTGGCCGAATACATTGCCCTGCTTATTGGACTCAATTTTGCTAAAGAGCTAGGGGTAGAATATCTCAAAGCCTACGGCGATTCACAACTCATAGTTAAACAGATCCATGGTGACTATAAAGTCAAGAATCCGGATCTAATTCCATACCACCAAGCGACTGTTGAGATGGCTGACTCATTTGAAGAAATTTTCATCGCGTATATCCCGCGCCTCCAGAACGTATACGCGGACGCGTTAGCAGTGTTAGCAGCGTCATTGACACAACTTCCCCAGATCGAGTAGTTAGTCACTGTCCAGACTCACCAGCTATTCGTACTAATATATAATAGAGATAGCAAAGAGGAGGAAGACAAGGGTGTGGTTGCCAAAGAGATATACACGACCCAAACCAAATTGGAGCCCTGAGATTGGTGCTTTCCCATTGCTTCCGGTTCATGGAGGATTGGCACCTTTCTCAAGCTAAAGCGGGTATTTACTTCTCTTTCTTTAAACCATTAATAAGGTGCAGAGCGGGAGCCCGGGAGAGGAATTAGATCCGCATACATAACATACTTTGTTCGAAAGCTTCAGAAGTAGAAGTTACATAGAGTCTAGTGGTATCGTATATAATAATAAAGCTGCTTTTACGAATCCCTCTTTCTATCAATTGAATAAGAGAAGGTAGAAAACAAAGGGATGGATGGCCGGGCCATGAGAAGGAAGACTCCATTTTATATGCTTAACACATGCAAATCTAACGAAGTGCTCTTGGACGACTGGTTCGCTTGCTGGTTCTAGTCCAGTTATGGAA
>JBAKGM010019542.1:0-10381 GCA_037177215.1 Asparagus racemosus | reverse complement strand
TTGACCTCCCTCTATTACCACCTTTCGGATATGGGCTTCTACCTCTCGTCGACAAGGCCTCACCTGAAGTACTCGCATGGGAAGTCTCCTTGTCCTTCCTCCTCAAATCATAGTTGGTCAATACGTTAGTGACTTCACTATAGTTGATAGAAGTTTGTCCGTTCAACAAAGTGAGTACAAAGGTGTCATACTCCTCATCTGGTAAGGAGCTCAATAAAATAATTGCCTTGTACTCATCCGATATCTTCTCATCAACATTTGCCAAATCGGACAACAATTTAGTATAGTTGTTCACATGAGCCGCTAGTGAGGTGCCCCTGGACATCTGAATCCTGGAGAGTCTTCGCAGCAAGTGCAACCTGTTCTCAACACTCTTCGTGAAATACTTATTGTTGAGAATTTTTCATATCTTCATTGCAGACGTCACCCCAATCACATCATATTTCAGCTCCTACTCCAAACTGGATCTGATCACCCCACACGCGTTCTTATTCATCTTCTACCATACAACCTCTTTATATTTAGGTGGCCTCTCATGGACCGTGATGGTCTCCTCCAAATTTTGAGCATTGAGCGCATCTTGTACGTCGCTCATCCACAAACCAAAGTTGATTTTGCCGTCATACATCACCACACTAATTTTAGTGTTCTGAAAACCAACTTGAATTGTACTCGCCATTGACTTGATGCTTTCACCTTCTTCTCCCATTCCAAACTAACTCTAAATTACAGAGAAAGAATAAACTTTTGATAGAATTAAAGAATCACCCAACTAAACCCTATGTAGGCGTTAAAAATTGCTTACCAGTGCCCAAACATGACTCATGGTGATGGATTGCCAATCGACAACCCATCCGACAATGTGACTAAGAACCACATAAAACATAACCGCGCCGCAAAACACATAAAGTGAGTCAATGAACGAGTCGTGCGAGTTAGTGAAGTGACAAATCATGGAATAAATCCAATAACGAAGCTTCAGACCAGCGCGTTTCAACAAGACGGATCGACCGGACTCGAACGATGACGGAATTGAGTCAATTGAACTCTAGAATCTACGAGACAATCAACTGGACACGAGAATTAAGGCAACCAGATGAACCGGGTCTAAAAAAATCCCCAGAACAGGGCTGCGAGGAAAAGGCTGTAGCTAAGAAAACTCAGCCAAGACTGAGAAAAGTCTTGGCCAAGGCCGAGATAGCTCAGCCTTGGCGAGGTGACTCAGCCAAGGCCGATCCATATGCTCCCGTAACCATTTCCCCCCCTCTCTCTCATTTGCCTATAAATAGGAGGGGGGGTCTCAGTTATCAAAGGTTAGAATTTTTCTACTTCTGGGCTAGATTTGTGAGATTGTTTTGCACAGATCTGAGCTTTTGCAAAGGAGAAAATTCAGATCTACATCTCGTGTAAGCGAAGAACTCATCCCGACTCAGATCCACGCAGCGAGGAGGAGATTTGGAGGAGATCCAGACCAGATCTACGTCGATTCAGGTCAGATCTATAGGTCTACCCTCTAGATTAAGCTGCATCTTAATCTCAGGGTTCGTGCATGACTTCGCTTTGTCGATTTCACCCACTCCGGCGATCATCGTCTTCGTGAGTTGATCCCCGTCGGTAGTTATTTCCTTCGTGAAATAATCACCACAGATGTGTAAATCTAGCATTTAGATCTAATCACGTGGTAGTGCACGGACAGAAAAAAGTGTCCCCGACACAGGCCAAGATCCCACACAAGTGAGGATCCGATAAATGGATAAAGTTGCAATCTTTGTTGATTTTTTCATTGTAAGCCTAAAAAAGGCGATTTTTTTGATTCTCGTTGTAATAGCAAAAACCTGTAACGAATTCATTTGCAATAAAAATCAAAATAACTATCCCCCTGAACAAGCTAGCGACCACAGTGGGAGCTAAAGTCTCAGATCTGAGATTGTTGTGTCGCAACCGCAGATCTAGATCTCGGTTGAGGAAGAGGTCGAATATGAGTTCGACCAGCAGACGTTCAAGGAGTATCTCGCCTCCTCATCCAGATCTGCCTTTCCCTGCAAGTCCAGAAGGATCTCCGCTGCAAGGAAGATCCGTTAGGCCTCATATGCAGAGTCCTAGGAGGAATATTCTAGCCCCGCTGCCACCAAAGTTGTAGCTAGCGGTATTTTCCCATCGGCGCCCGTAGCCTCCATTCCCTCGGCACTGGCGACGACCGCCGATGATGTGCCCGCACTCTCGAAGAGAGCACGGTAGCGACGACGACAGAGCATGGCACGTAGATTAGCTAAGGCCATGTAATCAACGGATGAGATCCGCTACGAGGCAGATCTAAGATCCAGATTGACTCAGAGGCTTCAGCCTTAGACGGTTAGTAGCCCCGCCAAGCTGTTTACAAAGGAATGGGTCTGAGTCAAGCGGAACCGTTCAACGCTTCAGGAGTGCATCCGGAAGCGCCACGTACTCCTTGCACAGGCACGAGCTTTGATGCAAGAAGCCTAGAAATTGAAGGAGGAGGAGGTAGCCACGAAGCCGCCGACAATACGCCGAGTCTGGAGGCTAAAAATCAGCGCGCCAACTCCAGTCACCACGAAGCCAATGCCAAAAGCTACCACTGCCCCAACACCAATTGCCTTGACGCCTAAGCCGAAGTCCGCCGGTGCCCAACTTCAGTCACCCAGGCGCCGAGACCACTGTTAGTGTCCACGTCCAAACTTCCAGCTAAGCTGGTTCTTACTTCAACCAGCAAGCTAATAATCACAGAGCGCCTCGGCCCATTGCAAGATGATCGAGGTAAAATTCTGATCAAAGAATGCATGGGTCCATTGAGGAAATCAAGGGTCACTCCTGATGCAAGAGGTCGCACCCACCTTAAAGACCGGGAGACCCTTGCAGCTTTACGCACTGAACTGCGGATTGAAGTCCAAGAGTCCGTCGAGACTTCATGCCGACATAAGCGAATGTCGAGACGAGTCACTTTTGACAGATTTGATAAAGCAGTCTGCTCTCAAAAGGAGATATTTTCTTCTGATGATGACGATATTATACCTGAGAAGTTGTGCCAACACATGATGGTTTACTCAGGCATTCATACCGATAAGTTGTACTATCATGCTGGGGGTATGAGTAGATCCTGAGAGAGGAGTTCACCCAAGAAGCCTGCGCAGTGCCTCTGTTCCACGTTGATCAAGGCGGTGCTATCGAAATATAGCTGTAACAAAGCAACTCTGAAAAGGGTGTCGGTCTTCGATAGACTTGGTGCTGGACTGCCAAAGCCTAGATCAAGACGCTTCCACAGGAAACTATCAAGGTCTCAAAGTGACGAATTGCCGAGAGTCACCAACAACATGACATGCAGAGGGACGTTGACTGCTACCGGTCCCCGACTATCTGACCGGATAACCTAGTTGCATCCTGGCACAGTTCGATGTTCTAATTATGACAGATCCTGAAGGGGTTGCCGTCAGATGACGAAGTGTTGGATGCTAGCTTTGCGATGGCTTCTGACAACACAGTTCCCATCGAGGGACAACCTCGTGAAACCCTCATGATCAGTGCTGAATAAGTGGCCAAAATGCTCAAAGAGGTAATGGCTATACAGAAGGAGAACTTCAAGTTCGAGATGGAGATGGCCATGCAACAGATGCGAGAAATGCATGACCAACAAATTCAGGCACTGACAAACCGCCAGGGTGAATTTAGTCGTCGCAACAACGTCAATCAAGTTGATAGCGACACAGATAGGGATGAAGACCGTGGTGTCAGTAATCCCCTGAAGAACGAAATGCTGGGGGTAGTCAGGAGAATGCTAGTGGTAATGCCGTCATCTCGAAAAACGAGAAGATAAAAGACCTTGAGAGTAAGATCAATACTTTGATCTCCGCTCAAGAGGTGAAGAAAATGGGCATTCCATGTCTGTACCTAAGAGAGTGGGAGTCGATCCCATACCCGTCGAAGTTTAGTTTGACCAACTTCACGCCGTTTGATGGAAAGGGGTCCCCCACCCAGCACCTGATCTATTTCAAGTCTCACTTGGGGGTTATTTCTAGAAATGAGCCCTTGATCTTTCGGTCATTTGTTGGCACCCTTCGAGGGGCAACCTTCGACTTGTACTGCCCTCTCAAACCAGGGAGTGTTACCAGCTGGGACGACATAGAATCTATATTTTTTGCAAACTTCTTTGACGATGATACTAAAATATCCATCGGGACGTTGTTGGATGAGAAGCAAAAAGACGGAGAAACAGTTGACAGCTTTGTCCAACAGTTCTGGAACAAGGCGATGAACTGCCGGGATCTGAAAATTGAGGTGTTTATCCTCCAAACCTATCACAACAACCTATCGTTGGATGTGCTCGAAGCGATGGGAACAACACCGTCCAGTACATGGAAGGATTTGAAGGTGCGTGGGGAGCAAGCTGAGCAGTTCCTCAAGAGGAAGAAGGCAAAAAGAGGCCAGCCGGCGGCAGAAGCTCCCAAACACAATTTTATCCCACGCAGCAAGGGCAAGAAGCAGACAAGAATGGCAGTTGCGAACTAGACATTCCAGCTGCAACTGCAACAAGAGTCGCAACAGTAAGCACCGCAACAGTCATCACCCCAATGGCAGCAGAGGCCACAGCAACAGAAGCCCCCTGGTTCCAGATTCCCTAAACTATACTCCTTTAAGGATGAAGAGGTTCCTGGGATCTTCAAATACCTCCTGGATAACAACAAGATCTAGCTCCAACCGATAGTGAATCAGGAGGAGGCCAATAAAGTCACAGATCTGAAGTACTGTGCGTACCATAGGACGGTGCACCACCCGACGAAGGCATGCTATCATCTCAAGGATAAAATCTAAGCCTTGATTGACGTGGGAGTCATTACCCTGAAGCCTTCCAAAGAGAAGAAAGTGGGGGTGAATGCCGTATCTATCAACTTTGGATCAGTACCACTGACATGGTTTCAACCAAACCCTGCCGTCAAAGTGGGGGTGAAGACCATAAACGATGATCCTCACGGGCAACGTGAAAAGGGTCTTATACCGCACACCACCTCATACGGAGAAATTCTGTGGGTCCATCCTAACCTGCTAGAAGATGATCAGTGGGCGGCCTCTTCGTCATCTAGAAAAAAGCCAAAGGGGAAGAGGAAATTATGTCATACTACTTTAGCAATCTTGGAGGAGGATGATGAATGGATGGTGACGTTCCAACACTCTAAAGAGCAACCTAAAGTCCTCGCCACAAGGAGCGAGCACGAGTACAGGTACAAGTACCCTGAAGTTCCCAACCCGAATGCTAAGACATTGACGACACTAAGGGTGCCAATAACTCCCCTTACGCATGCTGAAAAGGCATAGCAGTAGGTAGCTACTAAGGAGGATGCAAATAAACCAAAGGAGCAACATCCTTAGGAAGTTCAACTCCCGAAGCAGTCTCGATTTAATCGCCCGATTGGAAGAGACAAACAGGGAAGTTCGAACTCCCTATATCGCTTCGACGTCATGACCCAATTGGCTAATATCTAGCGAGGATCACTCTTTATGAGCTACTGCGGCTATCCAAAGAGACCTGAGAAGCCCTACAAGAGGCCTTGGCTGACTCTGGAGTATTCCTCACTCAGATCAAGCCAACTCTTGAAGAGCCGAAGACGTAAGTAGCCTAACAGTGCAACCTTACCACCAAGCACCTCCCCTGCATCACCTTTACCAGGAGGACATGCAGACGAGGAATTCCAAGCCTGACAGGCCACTTTATTTCACCAGGTGGCTCTAGTGAAGTCAACCAGATTCAAGTTGATCTGGGTTCCGCTATGAGTATCATGCACTTGCACCTCATGTATAGCATCGGGATTCCTGCCAGTAAGCTAGCATCAACAAGCACCATAATCTCTAGATTTAACACCAGCGGGTCTCAGCCACTTGGTAAAATCTGAGTGAAGTGCCAAATAGGAGATCTGAAGTTCGAAGTCACATGTTATGTGATTGACGCAGAGACTTCCTATAACTTATTGTTGGGTCAGCCTTAGATCCATAATAATGTTATAGTTCCCTCTACTCTTTATCAGCGTCTAAAATATGTAAATAATGAAGTTAAGACGGTGGTCACGAACAAGCAACCATTTAAGGGGATAGAGAATTACTTCACTGACTCCCTCCTTTACGGTGATAAGTCTCACGGACAGCGGTGGGGAAGCTGATACTGAAGTCAGGCTTGATTATGATGGTGGTTTTATTTTAAATAACATTGTACCCATAGTAATCAATCTTGACAATGAAGAATCATCGGATAATGGTTGTAATTGGCAACTTACCGATGAAGTAATAAAAGATGATTTAGAGTACTCGTTGTCTTTTACCGATATAATGACAGAATTGTACGACGACCCTGAGCTACACTTGCTGATTTGGTCATCCTGTATAACACAGAAGTAGTTCTGAGATTCTTTTGGGATAATACTTGTCATCCCGAGTAGAACAAGTAATGAAAAAGACTTGGTCTACGGTAAAGGAAATGCAATTCTGACACCAAACTACTTTTTAGGGGAGGACGTCGATGACAACAGCCTAAACTTCAATTATTCAGATACAGCCCAGAAACACTAGGCCTCATGAAGAAGTGGGGATACGACCCTGAGTAAGGGGGAGGTCTTTGTTTTGGATGAGGTCCTCAAGTCCCGCCTAGAGCTGCGCATGTCCCAAAAGAGAAACCTGACAACTATTACGCATTCAGGAGAGGACTGGGGTATGTATCTTCCTCAGAAGATGAGTGCTCTTGGTTGATTGATAACTGATCACCCAATGCAGAAGATGGATATTCATCTGACTCATCTGCTTGGGATTCTGACGTCAGTCTTGGTGAGGTCTTCAAGGGTCTGATGTCAAATATGGCTACAGCCGACCCCACCACTATGGAGGACAATGAGGATATGCCAACATGGGAAGACCCGTGGATTCATCACCTTAATATGCAGTGTGGGGACCAGTTCGAGCAAAGAGAACCCCCAACTGAAGAGATAGTCATCCAAGTCAATATGGGCGATGAAGCTAATCCGAAGCCTATATTCATGAGCGGTAGCCTTCCCCTGGACGAAAAGGAGGAATTGATCGCTCTTGTTAGGGAATATATCGACGTGTTTGCTTGGAACTACGAAGATATGCCAGGGCTTGACCCAAACGTGGCGACCCACCACCTCAATATTAAACTGGATGCCAAACCTGTCAAGCAACAACAAAGACAGTTTCGTCCACAGATCATGGAAGCAATTGTGGCGGAAGTAAAAAGGCTCATCGAGTCAAGCTTCATCACGGAGATACAACATCTAGATTGGGTGGCAAATATTATCCCAGTCTTGAAAAAGAATGGGATGATTAGGATCTGTGTCGACTACAGAGACCTGAACACAGCATGCCCAAAGGACGACTTTCCTCTCCCGATCACCGATGTCATCATCGACTATACGTGTGGGTTCGAGAGAATGTCCTTTATGGATAGCTTTTCGGGTTATAATCAAATCCAGGTGCACCTGAACGATGCGAAACACACGGCGTTCAGAGCTCCTCTCAGCATCTTCTGCTACACAGTTATGCCGTTCAGCTTGAAGAATGCAGGCGCCACATACCAGCAAGCGATGACAAAGATTTTCTAGGAACACCTTTGGAAAACGGTCAAGTGCTACATTGATGATTTGGTTGTGAAGAGCTGCAATAAGAGTGATCACATCAAAGACCTGAAGACAGTGTTGGAGCTCATGCGAGCTCATCAGCTGAAGATGAACCCTACCAAGCCTTTCCTTAGAATGTCTAGTGGCAAGTTCCTCAGATTCGTTGTCACTAATAAGGGCATCCATGTTGACCCTGATAAAGTGAAGGCCATACAAGAACTACAAACCTCTAAGAAATCTAAGAGAACTCAGAGGGTTACAGGGGTGATTGTCTTATATTCGACGGTTCATCTTGAATCAATCTGGAAAGTACCAGCCATTCTCCAAGCTGAACAAGAAAGGCGTGTCATTTATTTGAGACGACGCTTGTTAGAAGGCATTCGAGGATATCAAAACGAACCTAGTAAAACCTCCTATTCTCGTTGCAACGCAGTCAGGTTAACCGTTCTTGGTTTACACCAAGGCAACGGACCATTTGTTAAGCGCTTTACTTGCGCAAGACAATGATAGCGGTCACGAACAGGCAGTGTATTACCTGAGCCAAACCCTAGTGGGTGCTGAATCTTGCTATCCAATGACCGAAAAGCAGTGCTTGGCATTGGTGTTCACGATTCAGAAGATGCAGCACTACTTGGTCAGACAGATGATTTATGTTGTCTCTAACGTGAATCCAGTCTGAATATTCATGACGCAACCAGCCTCCATGAGTTGGCATTTGGCAAAATGGGCCTTGCTCTTATCGTAATATGATTTGCACTTCAAACAACAGAAGTCGGTCAAAGGAAAAGTGATTTGTGATCTTTTGGCGGCAAATCCGACGATGAACGCAGCCGAATTATATGACGACTTGTCAGATGAAGCCCACGAAGTCAACACTACATCACACCAACAAATATGGCAATTGTACTTTGACGGAGCGTCTCGAGCAACTAACATGGCGAGCACCCTTGGATGTTCTAAGATATCTGCCAGAGTCGGAGTTGTCTTATTTTTTTGGGGGAAACATGCGATGTTGCGGGCTTATTCACTAACTGAGCCGTGTTCCAATAATATGGCTGAATACAACGCGTTACTTATTAGACTCAGTTTCACCAAAGAACTGGGGGTCGAATATCTCAAAGCCTATGGCAATTCACAACTCATAGTCAGATAGATCCGTGGGGACTATGAAGTCAGAAATCTAGATCTGATTCCATATCACCTGACAGCCGTTGAGATGGCGGACTCATTTGAAGAATTTTTCATCGAGTACATCCCGCACCTCTAGAACGCATATGCAGATGCATTAGCGGTATTAGTGGTATCATTAGCACAACCTCCCGAGACTGAATAGTTAGTCAAGGTCAGAACTCATCAACTATTTGTGCCGATGTATGATGAGTCAGAGGAAGACAAGGGGGTGGTTACCAAAGAGGTTTATGCAACCCAAGCCAAATTCGAACCTCGACATTGGCGTTTCTCCATAATCGACTACGTCCTTCATGGCATTTTGCCAGAGGACGCGAAGGGGAGAGAATCAATCCGACAAAGAGCCCCAAGATTCTTCTATGATGCAGAGACCCAGATGTTATATCGTCGCAGGTACGATGGCCTGCTGCTCCGGTGCCTTTCAAACAAAGAGGCGGAAGAGGTCCTTTGAGAAGCACATGGAGGCGAATATGACACTCACCAGCCTAGTCCCAAACTCTATAATCATATCAGGAATATGGGATACTTTTAGCCAACAATGGTCAATGATGCAATTGAGTACACTCGAAAGTGCCACGTGTGTCAAATTCACGCGAACTACATGCATCAACCTCTAGAGCATTTGCATCATTCAGCTACATCTTGGCCGTTCGGGACATGGGGAATGGACATTGTAGGTCCTATTTTTCCTCTATCGATTAAAGGTGATCGGTTCATTCTCACGATTACCGACTGCTTCTCCAAGTGGGTTGTAGCGATCTCGCTTAAAGTAGTGAAGACGAACAACGTCATCAAGTTTATTAAGCACCATGTCATCTACCAACACGGTGTGCTGAGACGGATCGTACACGACAACGGTTCTCAGTTTATCAGCAACGCCTTCAACAGATTTTGCGAGAAGTTTAAGATCCAAGATGTCTTGTCGACGACCTGTAATCTCGGTGCAAACAGGTTGGCAGAGGTGTTCAACAAGACAATCATTAAGATATGTCAAAGCTCGTGAAAACTAACAAGCGAGATTAGGATGATAAACTCAGAGAAGCACTCTGGGCATATCCACCACTATACACACGCCGACTGGAGCGACCCCATACTCTCTGGTCTACGGGTGTGAAGCAGTTCTTCCGCTAGAAGTCCAAATCCTATCACTTTGCATCGCCCTCGCACCGGAGATGACTACCGAAGAACAACATCAGAAATACCTCGAGGAGCTCGAGATGTTGGGTGAAAAGCACCTGGAAGCTCAACAACGTATTGAGTTCTACCAAGCCAGAATGTCGAGAGCTTTCAACAAGAAAGTGCGACAGAGGAGCTTCAAAGAAGGAGATCTGGTCCTTGCTGCTCGACGACTGATAATCCTCGACTCCAAGAAGAAAGGTAAATTTGAACCCAAGTGGGAAGGACCGTTCATAATAGAGATAGTCTATTCGAATGATGCTTATCGCCTGATTACCCAGAATGGCGATAGGCAATTTATTCTAATAAATTGGAAGTTCCTGAAAAAGTACTATCCTTAGTATATTCGGGATAATCCATTTTAACGGGAAGTTCCTCGTGGGATATTT
>JBAKGM010019541.1:0-10389 GCA_037177215.1 Asparagus racemosus | reverse complement strand
CCCTTAAACATGCATGAACGTTGGTACGAAGAATAAAATCATCAGAACTCAGATAGACGATGTTGTTTAATTATTTTTAGATCTCAAAACATCTCTGTAAATTCATTGTTAATCTTTTAAACATAAAAAGATCAGATCCTTATACATATATCATGAAAGAAATACTTTTCTATATTCAATCTACTTCATTAGGCTCAATAAAAACCTTGTAAAAGAAACTCGTTAAAAATTCTTTAAAAATTAGGTGTAGGGTTAGCAAAGATGAAACTCACCTGAAATTTTGTTAAAAAAATGTAAAGGATGCAAAGCCGAGGTAGATCCCTAAGCCGCACGCCAATCCAAGGTGAAAACTTACTGCGAAAGCTCTTGAATTCTCACAAGAAAAGATCTAGGGTTTAGATGATGGTTTGGTAGCTGTTAGGATTTGAGAGTTTTGATAAAAGGTGTAAAAAACTCGTGAAAACATGTGTTTATATACTGGTAAACCCGAAATAACCCAAACAAACCCGAAATCCAACAAGAATAAGGAAATATGCTTGATTAGGAAAATACCCCTTTCGGTATTATGACTATAACGTTCCCATCCGAACTACGAATGAGGTGATTTAAGATTTGTTGGAAAGCTGTTGAAGAGATCTACAACTTTGGTCTTTTGTGTTTTTCTAGATTATAAATGAATTGGTGTGTAAAACCTGTAGACTCATAACTGGTCATTCATCCAGATTTATACTCGTGCATGCTTTGTGTTTGTCCATGTTTTGACTCATTTCTCTCACATATATGTACTTGTTTGATCTCAAAGCACTTGATAACTTACTCAAATATCATTTAATGATATTTCTCATCATAAAATATATTTATCATTATATATCACAAAATATTCAAATTATCAGGGTTTTACAGATAGGGAGACAGAAGTCATCTTTCGGGAAAGACAAATTGAGATCTCTGAGTTAATGTAAATTTATGTCTTCCCATTTTTCTTTGTCACGATGACAATATTGGCCACCTAGTCTGGGTGCTGTTCTTCAAGGATGAAGCCTCATTCAATGAGGTTGCAAATTTCTATCTCAATATGCTCTATCAATTTAGCAGAGAAAAATTGTTTTTGTTGTTTGATCTACTTGATGCTAGAGTCAATATTGAGATGATGCATGACCATATTCAAATCTAGCTTGGGCATATCTTCATTGCTCTAAGCAAAGAGATCAATACATTCTCAGACAAGAGATATAGGTTCTTCTTTTTTAGCTGACGATAAACTCTCACTAATGAAGATGAGTTTGACATTGGTTTCATCACCTATGTTGACCTAGACTACCTTATCTTTAGTGGGTGGCTAGCGTGGGTCAAATCTTGATACCCATTAGGCATCAAGATGTTTTGCCTAAGGCTCATTTTCCCAGTTGTCGAATAATTTTAGTTCATTGAGCAGGTTAACTTCTTTGCGTTATCTATATGAACTCATATCGGCCATGAACTCTTTGAATAGGTTATTGACACTCACATCAGAGTCCTAATCGGATGTGTCCAAAGAATAGCTTGGTAAGTTTTCTTACCTTGCCTTGGTCCACATGACGAGCTTTGGGGAGAATATCCAAGCCCATGTATGGTTCAATTGAAGTAATCGATACTTTCCCTTTTTGGTGTGAAGGGTATTAATGGAACTCGTCGACCCTAGTTGAAACTCAGTGCTTGCTTTAGAGTGAAATTGTGTAACCCCCAGAGGTGCATAAAAAAGGGGAATGACCAATCCAAAATAAGGAGAGTCGACCAGCTCAATTTTTATATACACTCCTATACATACACAATAATACTGAAGAGTAGAATTAAAGCAGCGTAAATATATATAAAACACCCAGAATTATAAGGTTGATAGTAGGGTCTACAAAATACCAGAATAGCAAAAGGCTAAAGGGAACAATAATACGATACAAAGTTTGATAATAACTATAATACATATTAGTACACGTTCGATAAGTCAAAAGTACTACAAAAGTAAATAAAAAATAACTCCTACTATAATTACCACATGAGCTAATCTTCTATGCTGGGGCCTTGTCCTTCCAACTGTATGACCTATGAATGGATGCCGAAATAATAGGGGTGAGCCTAAGGCCCATTAACTAACCATAAAAATCTCGGGTACAATATAAGGGGATAAATAAACGGAATAAATATTGACATTTGAAATTAAACGAATGGATCTCAACAATAAGCTACCAATACAGATGTTAATATGACTAATCAAGCTCTAATATTCAGGATTCCAAACTTTCCCAAGCATGATAAACCACGCATGCCTTTATACACCAACAGGTGAGTGTCCTCACACAGGGCATGTTCCCATCGAGACCCATTTCCATTACCACAGTGAAGATTACTTCACACATAGCATAATCCATGAATATAAAGTATCAGCAACCAACAAATAAAAGAATGCTATCATTCTCAATAATAAAATCATTGAAGCAAGTCAAATTGGCACAATATAATCATTAAGAGAATACCAATTATATAATACCGAAATAAACAACAATGGGATAGCAATGGTTAAGCAATCAATAAATAGCCTACGCATGAAGTGATTCAAATAGGAATATTATGAAATTCATAAGATATACAATTGAGCATTGGAAATCAACTTGCAGGAATTTCAAGAAAGGAATCAATCAAACTTTCAAAGAATTGAGAGGAAACAAAAAAATGTTACTTACCCTTTGTGCCGAGTTCCTCTAATTTGATGAACAAATCTAAAGGTTTTGCTGCTATATACACATACATATATACCCATATAAGATTCTAATCAACTAGGTTCTGGTTATTTTCCTAGCTTATAACTACATGCAATGCTTGAGATGATAATACTCAACACTTATGATATGCACAAACAGCAAATTCAATATACATATAGTAGATTGAGATAGATAGATGGGAAAGCAATTGATATCCAAAATTTATATGAAACTTGTGTCATATAATTTCTGCATGTGTCTAGTTTTCAGCACAATAGGTGGTTTGCCAAATTAATACACATATCTCAAGTTGTAGATAGATATGTAGGACATGCATAAACTGTAACTGTAGACCATTTAACATATTCAAATGCATAATTGAGGGGCCAAATGATATCCAAAATTAGTGAAATAAAGTTTAATTTATTCCTATATGAGTATTGTTTTGAAAACAAGAATAATTCCCTATATGCAAGCTCTTTAGAAATAGTTATACTCTCTAAAATGCATAAGGGTCAGAATTTCAGGCTTGTGCCAGAACAGAAAATTTCCTCTCAAAATTCTAACTCTTTAATGTACAAGTTATAATCAAAATGCAAAAGTAATTATGACATAGGTAACTTGAAAACCTAGTTTCAAATTATAAAAATTTCTTTACTCAAACAAATTAAGAAATTGAGAAACATGCAAAACATCCAAGAATGACAGACTACATATTCTGTGCACATATATTGAATTAAATCATAAGTTCGGACTAGTAAATAATCACAGAATTAAATAAAATTAGACTGAAATGAAATATATGGAAGTCATATTTCATAATATCTAATTAGATTAAAATTATGACTAACGATCACGGATATATGGATAAGATAGTGCATGGGTATCATAAAGCACTACCATACAGATTTCAGTGCACCTAAGATAGTTTTGATCATGAATTAGAGATAGAAAATAATATAAAAAATGAGCCAAACTACTTTCAAAAAGAAAGTTACATGAGTATAGTTTCAGAAATAGGAAGAATTTTATGCAACAAGATATGTATTGAGAGTTATGCTCTCTTTAATGAACATGTTCGAGGCAATCTATTTAAGACACTTACATGAAATTCTACTAAGTATTCAAAATAGCAAATAACATCCAAAGTAGACCAAATGAAGTTCAAAAGAAAGGTACAAGAGTGAAGATTTCAAAATAGAAAATTTTACATGAAAAGGACATTTACAGTGAATGTTATGGTTGATTTACTAATCGGTATTTTGTAGGAAAAATTCTGCATGAAATAAGTCACAAGGATCAACATGCAACCCATTCCTTCCCATACATTGCATGCAGCTCACATCAAGAATTAAAAATTATATTTTCCATAATTTGAAAACAAATATTCATGCAAGATCACATTTTTATTGAAAAACAAGAGCAAAGGTGATGCCTTTTATACTTCCTAATGCCATGCATGAACCGAAATACCATCTACCCTTACATGCAAGTCTAAATTCAACTAAAATGTACATTGCATGATTAAAGTATCTATTAACCATGAAAGCCTTAAATTTACACTTGCTTGAATCACTAATATATAAATGGAGTGAAATTTTACCTAATAGTGGCTCTAAACTCCTCTTCTACCAAGCTCCTTGCAATTACAACCCTTGCTTGCTTCTTTCACAAAATAATTGAGAGAATGCTTGAGTTTTTGACAAGAAAATGATGGGTTTTGGGGCTAAAAATGTAGTCGACCAAGAAGAGGTGGAGGGGAGAGAGGGTTTGGGGAAATTTCTTCTTGAACATGAAAGTGAGAGAGAGAGAGAGAGAGAGAGAATGGTGGAGTGTTATATACTCATAACCCATGTGAGTTGTAGGGGTTTCATGAGGAGTTTTGTGCAAAATTCCCCCACTAAACATGACTGACCACTTATTTAAATGTGATGTTTCTTTCGTTTAAAAAGTTCTTTGTCATTTCTGACTAGCTTTAATTAAGGTTTGCCTCTCATGTTAAAAACTACATGGGATTGCTTTGAAGACATTTGTGAATAAATACACTTGTGCTAGCGTGGCAACACTGCAGGTTGTTCAAGGGCATCCTACAAATTCATTGTGACCAAATTATAACCAGTGTCGAAGGTTTGGATAGAAATCCATGCTATTGATGTGCAAAGGGAGTTCCTCATGTAGTATGAAATTAGGATTGATTATAGTAAGATATGGTAGGGGGTAAAGAAAGAGCACAAGAGCAGCTGTATGAGAATGCTTAGGAGTCGTATGATCAATTAAGATGGTAAAAGTTACAGTTTGGTTGTTATATTTTTCAAATGACTGCTAAGTGTGTGTTATAAATGTTAAACATAAGTAGTAGATGTGAATATTGTAGAATACGTATTAACTTTAACAGTTGGCTATTAACTATAACTATTGGCCATTAATCTTAACAAATGGCTATTACCTTTAATAATAGGGTTTTTAGCTTTAATAGTTTGTTTATCTATTTACTGAAATATGCAGTATTAACATAATATGTGTACTAATTTCTGTTATGGGCATGAGCGCACAGTTAAGGAGATAAATTGAGGCAGCTATATTTCTGTTGAATAGAGTAAAGGTAGATTTATAATATTCTTCATTTGTTATGCTGCTTGCATAAATGGTTGTTTGAGTAGATGTAGGCCCCTTTTATTTTTGGATGGAACCTTTTTGAAAGATTGATATAAAGGTATACTCCTTAACGCCATAGCTTACGATGGAGATCAAGGGATATTTTCCCTAGCTCACTGAATCTACGATCTGGAAAATTTAATTAGCTGGAAGTGTTTCCTCCAAGGTTTGTGGTCCAAACTCTATGAAAGGCCTGACCCATACAATCTTCCCCACAAGTTGGTTTTAATTTTTGATGCGGATAAGGGAATTAGAGAGACTGTTAAGATAGTGGTGTATCGGTTAAGGTTATATTTTAACTGTTAAAAGTTAGATTTTATTTAGTATATTTAATTATAATTTACTAAAATGACTTGAGATATGGACACACTACAATTAATGTTGTTGAGTCTTTCAACAACTGGATATGGGACGCTTTAATATTATGAATATTATAAATGGTGGAGCATATCCGTAAGCAAATTATGATTCGCATGAATAACCGATGCATAGTGGTTGAAAAAATAGAATGGATATCTTTGTTCTAAAGCAGAGCATGTGCTTAAAGAAAATATGATCGTCCATTAGATGTTAAACACTCTAGAGATGAAATATTCGAAATGCAAGCCTATAGAAATACACATGCTGATTTAGACAAGAAGAGATGCACTTGCCGGGCTTGGAATGTAACTTGTATTTCTTATAAGCATGCTTGTGCAGTTATCATGTATATGAAAAGGGATGTTTACCAATATTGCGAATGGTTTATATCCGTGGAAGTATTTAAAAAGAGTTATGAACCAATCCTTTATCCCATCATAGATTATGAGAAGCGTAGTGTACCAAGAGTTGAGATCTAGATATTACCACCACTTACTACTAAAAAGAAGGGAAGAAATAAAATGAGACATATCAACAATAGAATCATTTATAAATGTGCAGTAAAATGCTCTTGGTGCCACGCTAAAGGTCACAACCAGGTAACATGCAATGAACCTATCACTGATTGATATGAAATGGTAAAGAGTACCAATCTTTTGAAAGATTTATTTTGGCTCTCAAGTCTTTTGATTCTCGATTATGCAGTGTTGATTCTAAGAATTAGTGTTTGGTTGTCAGTTATGTAGCTTGGATGTTAAGCTCATTAGTTCTATGTTATGTTTAAGCAGTAGCTATTAATGTTAAAGCATTTTGTAAAATATGTGGCATGTACCTATTATCTGTGAGCTATACAAAATACTTGTGGACTATAGAATCTTTCTGTCAGTGGTTACATGCGTATCTATATGCAAGCAATATCCATAGCATACGAACTATATCACTTTTTTCCTAGATTTCATCAATAAACATAATAAAAACTCTATCACTTTGAAGTACTTCTCACTTTACTATTTTTTTAATTTGTAGTTATGAATGTGGAATATGCATTTACCTTTATATATGGGTTATCCTCCATGGAAGGGATACATTGCATTTTACATCTGTTGATGATTTACAGGAGGTAATGCGTGTCAAGCTTGCAGTAGAGTTGACAAAATGTCGAGAATTGAAAAAGCTCAATGATGCACTAGATGAGGGTGACCCAGACTTTATTCATAAAACAAACCAATGAGGGGGGATTGGAGGATGAGACTTAATGATGATGAAAATAAATTTAACTACTTTATGCTTTATGTGTAATATTTTTGTGCATGTTAAGTGGTATTTGCTACATTTGGTTGATCAATCTGCACATTTGGTATTTACTAGACTTTTAAATAGTTTTTCTACATAAGTTATACACCTCACAACTCTATGTTAAATTTGACACGTATATGATGTTATTAATAGATACAGTCTATAAATATCAGGTATAGGATATACTTGGCAAGTATAGTGTAAGGTTAACAAGTATTTGGTATACTCAACAGGTTCAAGATAAAGTTAATAGATACATGATATAGTTAACAGGCTACAAATTATAGTTAACAGATACATGATGCAGTTCATATGTTACATGAAGCACAATAGAAACTGAAAGAATCTTTCAGCCGGTGACTATATGCTTATGTATATACAAGCAATTAGCAATGCAAAATCTAATGTTTTGGCATAAGTGAATGTTGTATTGTAACAGAAAGAAATAAATGCTTGTAAAATATAGATAACAACTTTTTACGTTAATGATTTTGTTAAATTGGTTAATTAAATATTGGGTTACTGGGTGTCGTTTCATTATCCGTATCCATATTGTAACCCTATAATTATATTGATTCTCCAATCAGAAATTTTTACAAGGTCTTTTCCTTTAACATGGTATTAGAGTCATGTTTTTATGAAAAAGCCTAACCCTATCCTTTTTAAAAAGGCACCGTTAATCAATGATACTATTCATAGGCGAAGAGTATCTCTCTGTCATCACCCTCTCTGACTGTCGTCTCCAATCCTCTTCCTCATCGTCTTTATCTTCCTCATCTTCCTCTATCACTACTGCTACCACCTTGATCTACTATCGTTGCTACTCTCCATTAACGTTGTTGCCTGCTATCACTACCATTAACATAATCAGATCTAATTTGATTTCTTAATATGGTCAAAAAAAATAAAGATCTGATCTGACCTGATGATAACTATTAGCGGTTGTTTTTAATATCTGGCTAATTTGATGCTTGTTTTTGGCTGATTTCTGATATTTAGCTTATTTCTAGCTAAATTTTGTGACTGATTTCATTAGATCTGAGTTGTGGTTACTTATTTCTCAATATTTGGCTGGGTGAGATGTCATATATCACATGTAGGCTATGACCGATTCATGTAGCTCTAGTCCCAATATACTCATAGCAGTCATTAAGTGACTCGTGCATCCTCTTCAAATATAAATGCTTATGTTGCCTCTCCAAACAGACCCTACATCTTATATTTAGGAGCTTCATCCCACATAACAGGCATATAAGAAAAAAAATTCATTCGTTATCTTTTTTGGACAAATTTCCTTTTGTATATATTGCTAATGGTTCTTTTACACCTATACTTGGTGATGTGGTGGTTCAGGCTACTCTATTCTTAACTCTGATGAATGTGTTATATGTTCCTAAACTTTCTAATAGTCTCTTACCTATTAGTGAATTCACAAAAAATAATAGCTATAAGATAACCTTTTTCCCTTCACATTGCATCTTTCGGGACCTACAAAATTGGAATGAAAATTGGCCCCCGTCGTGAGAGAGGAGGCATTGACTATCTAGATGAGAGTATGCCCCCTTCTAGTCTTTCTACTAGTGTATCTAATACCAATCTATAGTGGCACCTACGTTTGGGACATCTCTCTCTTTAGAAACTTTGGATGGTAGTTCCTATTGACTCATGTTTTTCTTCTTTAGGATATGAGTCATGTGAGTTAAGAAAGCATCATGTGCTTTCTATCAGAGTCTAGTTAATAAATGTAGTAGTACTCTTTTTAAGTTAGTCTATTCTGATGTCTGGGGTACAAGTCGACAACTACCCCAATGGAAGCAAATAAGAATTTCTGGTCTGAGAACAAACTTTGCAATGGCACTAAATAGTATAGGAGCCTGATTGGAAAGCTAATATACCTTACAGTCACTAGAACCGACATATATAATGTTGTTGGGGTTCTAAGTCTATTCATGCACAAACCTAGAGAGATTCATTGGGGAGCTACTTTGAGAGTTCTTGCATATGTGAAAAGCTCTCTTGGTAAAAATATTATTGTACAAGAAGTGTAGAATTGTACATATCTCCGCCTATTTTGACTCGGGCTATGCAAGAGATAAGGGAGACATGAAGTCTACTACTGGGTATTGCACATTTGTTGAAGGCAATCTAGTGACTTAGAGAAGCAAGAAATAGGATGTGGTTTCTTGATCTAGTGCAGAAGCTAAGTATAGGGCGATGACGCAAACAACTTGTGAGTGGCTGAGGAATTTAATACTAGAACTTAGTTTTGTCCAACCTGGACCTATGCCTATGCATTGTGATAATTGGTCTTCTATTTACATTGCCAAGAATACTAGTTTTCATTAAAAGACAAAGCATATTCAGGTTGATTGCCATTTTGTTAGGGATGCAGTAATGACAAACTTGATTCACGCTCCATTCACTCATTCTCCAGAATAGTTGGCGGACATTCTCATGAAGACTGCTTCACCTAATGTGTTTTCTAGTTTATAAGCTAGGCATGGTTGATATCTATGCTCCAGCTTGAGGGGGAGTATTAAATTAGTTAATTAAGTATTGGGTCAACTATTGGGTTATTGGATGTCGTGCTATTACCCATACCTGTATTGCAACCCTATAATTATATTGGTTCTCTAATAATTAATTTTAGTGGGTCTTTTCTTAAAAAAATAAATCTCAAGTTCAGTTTAATTAATAGGTGTTAGAATTAGGAGTTTACACAAAAAAAGGTGATACAATCCCAAATTCCTTATTTAATGCAATGTTCTCAGGATTCTCTAACCACGTCCTTAGTCTGTCTAACAATGCCTCTATTACCTGTAAGGAAACAATAATAATTAATTATCAAATCAGACCAAAAATAATAATTGTTTAAAATATTACATTATCATCTAAGCTTCCTCCATGTATTAAGTTAAGGAGGTCCAGTCTGTCTACACTGCTTTTATATGTTTGTATGATAATAAACCACCTGAAAACAAGCACCTGATAATTAGGAGCTTTATATTTATAAACATTAACACATATCGATAGCAGTTAACACATAGTAATCAAATTTAATAACTATTGGCAAACCTTAATAATTATTGACTAAGGTTGATAGCTACTGATATAACTTGACATCTACCAGTAAACCTTAACATATAACGGGAATGCATAACATCAATGACTAAAACTTAACAATTACTGTTGGATGTTTTGCTCATGAAAAGGCAATATTTGCCTTTGTGAATAGTCCCACATTGGAAAACAAATGAAATTTTGAAATGTTTATATTGGAACTCTTCATATTGGGCTTTGAATAGTGTTTTGGGTTTTGTGGGCCTTGCATTACTCTACCACA
>JBAKGM010019540.1:0-10390 GCA_037177215.1 Asparagus racemosus | reverse complement strand
AAGAAAATTACGAAAATATACATATCAGTAACATATGATATATTGCTTGAATATAGTTAGAAATTATGATTTTATACATGTTCTTCCTCCATTTGATCAAGCTCATTCCGATAAAAGTTTTCATGACCCTTTGGGGAGATTTGCCAATATCTAGAAACGTTTCATCTATTTGATAAATAAATATATAAAAGTTTAGTATAGATTAAAATAAATGTATAAAATTACATGTAATCATAAATATTAGAAATAAATACTATAAACGCATATACCTGCATCCTAAAGGAACTTGACCATCGAGAACTCAGGTCTCCCTCAAATCTGGTCTTCCCAAATGCCATCTCTTCCACGACCATATTTGCAACAAAGTGAGGCAACCTTTGAATTTTTTATTTTGCACGAATGCCACTTTTATCATCTCCTTATAGAGATAAGCTTACACTGCACTCCCCAAGATAATTCGCCACACTCCTCAAGATCCTCAAGAAGTGGCAACTATCTAATATGAATTGAGTCCTTAGTTGAATCTGGAAATAGAATGGTACTGATCATATGAAGTATATACGCATAGGCATATGTCTTGACGATCTCATCTGTTGTATCAATTACTACATTCATGCAATTATTTCGTAAACACTCCAGTTTGATCTTACCACCCTTCATATTAAGAGCTTGACCTAGTAATCGTTCACACACTCTTCTCCAGTTGAAGTCATCAGTACCCGTAACAGCATCTCCATCCTCTCTAAGGCCAAGTATAACCCCTACATCTTGCAGAGTAATAGTTGACTCTCCTTGATGCATGTGGAATGTATTTGTCTCGGGCCTCCATCGTTCAATCAATGCCGTCAAGAGAGGCCAATCGAGTCTTACCCATTTTATTTGTGAACATTCAAAAAATCCTGCTTGACGAACATAATATTGGACCTGTGGATCCGTCAAATCCCAACTCGAATGTGCATGAGTATGATCAACAATAGTAATACTCGAGACCTGCATATATTAAACAATTTAAATGATCTTATAACAGTAGTAATACTCAACAAATTTAAAATGATCAAAAATAATAAAAACAATTTACCTCCCCCAAGTCTATCTTCATGGATTGGTGTCAATCTTGGTCATATAGGATCTCATATGTTAATGGTCCTGCCTGCATACTAAATATATCTGCACATATACAGTAAAATGTGTCAGTATTATGACATATGATAAATTGAACTAGAAGTAACTTTCAAAATATGAGAGTATGCATTGAAATACAAGCCACACAGAATAAAAATATAAAATAAATAAATTGTACCCATTAATTACTAGCTATTAGAATTGGTAGAATAGTGAGATCTATTATGACCCGGTTGTCTGCAATTTCCACACCTATTTTGCTTTGGAACCCCTTCTTGTCCTTCATCCATTGTATCTTTTATGCGTACTGATCGCGGACGTCCGGCTTGTCTCTCATAATCAGGAGGTAACACATGCAGCCCCTCATAGGGTGGCCATTGGCTACTATCTACAATGGGATGGAATCGCGGCTTATATGAATCTTTATAGTGACTTGATTGATACCATTCAGAAGCGTATGTGTAGTATGAAGTATTTGCACCACCATATTGTTTGGAAGAAATCGCTATAACATGCGAACATGGTAATTTTTATAATTGTTGTATGTCACAATCGCATGCGCATTGCATTCCTCTTAAATTGACGGTGCAATTATGACCGTATTTGTCTGTAGCCTGCCATTCATCTTTAGCAAATCTAACAATTTTTATTGATCTCACCTGCACGACACGAGATCCTATAATCTCTTCATTTTTCGGGGTCAACAACGTCACCAACTTCGCTCCATCCTCTCACCACGTGACAAAATAGTGATTGAGTCTATAAAATGTTCTTGCAACCAACGCCTGTATGGGCCTTGCTCGAGCTCCCTTAAGTACACCATTGAAGCTTTTAGAACAATTAGTTATCATCATGCAAAATCGATTCCCACCATCTTTACTTAGTGCCCACAGGTCGACATATTCACTTTCCAAACTACTCTCAATCTAGCCATGTGCAGCTTGAGATGTTGCCTTGATTTGATCGCTTATCCAATCATACATACTTTCTTCCGGTACACAACCTGCTTGCCAAATAAGATTTTGTAAATGTATTTCACCATGCCTCTTTTTAAAATTATCTCTAATGTGTCTTAAGCAATATCGGTGATAGTGATGTGCACCAAATCTCCTATATAGTGCTTTAGGAATACCTTTCATTCTATCGGATATAAAAATAATTTTTCTAGGAGGTAAAACATTAAGAATATATAATTGAATACAAGGAAAAAAACCACTCCTAGTTTTCACAATTCTTCGACCTCCACAACCGCGAAAGCTAAAGGAAATAAGTCACCATCTGCATCGACTCCTGTAGAAACAAGTAGTACACTTTTGTATTTACCATATAAGTGTGTGCCATCAATGCTAAGAACCGGCTGACAAAATTTAAATCCCTCGATCGAAGGACCAGTTACCCAAAATACGGAGGTGAATTGCTCAACTCCAGGATGGATCACTTTGATTATAAGTTTGTATTCAGTTTCAGGATTGCTTCTTTTGATCGCATCAAGATATTGAGGAAGTGTCATGTAAGACTTCTCCCAATCACCAAATATTTTTGTCATCGCAATTCTCTTTGCATTCCATGCTTCACTCTATGATATTTCAATGTATCTCGAATCTAACACTCTATCAATTATCTGATCGGGATTTAGATCAAGCTTCTTCTTCAACTTTGGCATAATCAACCGCACTACATAAGAGGCAGATGCACCACTATGGTCTTGCTCCAAGATCGGATTGCTACATTTGTGAACACCGCAGTATTTTGTGATTTTAAAATGCCCATTATGTTTCTTTCCGGCAAATGCATATAACTTCCGAGGACATGTGTAATCAACTTTATTTTCCTCTGCCTGACCTTTTCTTTCTGTATTCATAAAACAAATCACATCAAAACTTGTGTGATTGCTTTTAACTTGCTTGAATTTGATATTTTTATGATAGAATAATCGCGAATAGCATCAACAAATTGATCCTTAGTCTCAAATAAATTACCAACTTTAAAAGTGAAGTCCTCATCTCTTCGACCATTTAAACATTGCCCGATGCTAACGTCTTGTGCAGTGGAAGAAAGAACCCACCCATCATCCTCAAACTCGGAGGTGGTTCTTCAAACTCAACATATTCATTATCAACATAAGACTCGTCAGGTCATTCCAGGTTCTCTTCAACCTCTTCAATCACAAATTGCATGCTATCAATTGGTGCACTATCTTGTTCTTCACCTTCAGAATCGTCGTTTCTTTCATCCTCTTCAATAGTCCCCTCTCTTAACACCCTAATTTTTATAAGGGGCTTTATTGTTCATGACACTTGACGTTACTCCAAATGAAGGTACACTTAGGTATTGAAATTGAGTTCGCTCCATTTCATTTGAAGATGAAAGAAAACCGTCAGACTCAACTCCCAAGTCTAACATGCGTGAGAACTCTCCCGAAGGTTTGAACATTGGCCCAAACTAAATGGAATCTTTTCAATAAATAATTCCACCGTTGGTTGTGTCTTGCTCAATTAAACATAATACTCATACTATGATCGTTTGAGATCTCAACTGCGGACGTTCTGCCAAATGTTATAGGCCAATTGCATATTACTTTCAGTCGGTACTCTCGTTGATCAATTTTAGTAACTCAGTGTAATTATTTAATCAAGTCATAATAACTACATAATTCCGAGATCATTAACAGTGTCGCTACTCCTCCAACGTACAACGGCATATTATTCATTCCATAGTTAATTTTTCCACCATAAGAGCAAGTGATAAAAACCATGTTATTCAACCGCTGAAAAAATTAGATTATATCATTTAAATGAAATAAAAATTATAAACTTTTATCAAACCATTGAATAAGAGAGGAAACCCTAGATGAGCCATTGAATAAGAGAGGAAACCCTAGATGCAAACAATCTCATAATCCATATATACAATGCAACAATCTCATAATCAACTAACTCTAATTTTAATCAATAACACTAAATAAATAAATGAAAACCCTAACCCCAAATTGAGCATTCTATGCCCAATAATTTCAATTTCAATTAAACCATACCACAAATAATGACTGATAATCACCAGAAAGATATCTAATTGATATTAAATTTCAAACCTTAGAAATTAGATTTGGATAAAAACCCTAGATTTAAATATTGAAGAAAAGAGAAAAATCCTAGATTTTTAAATATGGAAGAAGAGAGAAGGAAGAGAAATTACTTGTGAGACTTTCTTGTTGAACTTTGGCGAGAAAATCGGAGGGTTGGGGGGACTCGGGTAGGCTGAGAAGGAAGAGAGAATAGGGACCGGAGTTGGGGTTGGGGGAAAAATGAAAAACAGAGTCGGGTGGCATGGGAGTCAGCTAATTTTATATCTGATCGTGGCCCCACCATAGTTAGGAAATAGTCTAGCTTGAGAACCCCGACTATTTCCTTACTTAGCCGAGTTTCGAATTGGCCTACTCCTCGGCTTGGACTCTCTGCCAAATGGTCGGGGTTCCAACCCCGACTATTTCCTTACTTAGCCGAGTTTCGAATTGGCCTATTCCTCGTCGTGGATTCTCTGCCAAATGGTCGGCGTTCTCAACCCCGACCAATTTTATCGGGTTTAGAAACCCCGACTAATTTTGTCTTAACCATATTACTTCATCTTTACTTAGTGCACGTTGCTGTTAATTACTTGACTAATTATTCGGGTTTACAAACCCCAACTAATTAGCACCACAATTTTTTTAAAACGACCATGTTTCCGGCCACGAAGCTGACGTGACCAGAAACTGGGTCAATTTCTGTAATTAAATAGGAAAAGGGTCGGTTTTTGGGATAAAAACTAGGATTGAGTTTATTTTGAAATTTTCAACAAAAAAAAAATCTCCAAATACGCTCTCACCAGTTTTCAATTAATTCAGCAGTTCAGCGAGGTTTTGTCGCCCTTGTGTGCTTAAGATATTGTTTGCCACTTCCTAACAGTTCAGCTTAGTTTTTCGGCGGCTTGTGGGCCACATAAAAACACGTGCCATGATTTCATATATTAAGTCCTAACAGCTCAACTTGGTTTTGCACAGCTTGGTTTTGTGTGAATGTGGTAAGTTATTCATTCAGTTATGTCCCCTACAAATTGGAGATTGCAAAAAATCAGATAAACTAGCAGCCCCACTAATGCCTCATAACACAAATTAACTATTTTCTGTTGCATCTGTTCGTTCTGCATAATTCAAGGCTCTTTATGTTCGTTCTACGTATTTGTTCTTTTTTATTTGTTGAGACTGGGAAGGAGAAGATTGGGACATGCCCTTCGATCCTCACCATTCAAGTTTCCTCTTTCCCATTAGGCAAACATGTTATTGCAATATTGGTCCCTCAAATCTTTAATATTATGAGATTAATCCCCCAACCCTTGAAATTGGTACTAAATCCCAAATATCATAATTAATTTACTTTCCAATTAACAACAGAAGCATACAACTTTGACGGCAAGTATGCCTACGTTTATATTCTTTATACGGTAAAGTACACTAAACCAACCAAGCACTTTGAACATTTGCAACAAACCCTAATAACTTTCAACATCGCACTCACGCATTAACATTTTAGAATTGCTATAAACCCCCAATCAGTTTCTATGTTTTGCAGATAACCCCATAAATTAGAACAAAAGAAATTAATAATAGAAGCATACGACTTTGACAGTGAGTATGTCTATGTTTATAATCTTTACAAGGTAAATTGCACTGCACTCCCAAGAAATTTAAGTGTTTTGCAATAAACCCCCAATAACTTTCAAAATCGCTCGAAATCCCCTATAATCTTTTGGAATTACAGAAACCACCAATATATTTCCGCATTTTATAGATAACCCCCAAAACTTAGAAAAAAAAGTTAAACAACATAGGCATACAACTTCGGCCGTGCATTTGTCTATGTTTATATTCTTTATAAGGTAAATTGTAGTAAACCGCCAAGAACTTTCAGCGTTCTACAGTACCTCAATAACTTTCATTGTTCTACAGTACCTCAATAACTTTCAAAACCATAATAAACCCTAAATAACTTTTCGGGGGTGCGGAAGGACCCCCCCCCCCCCACCCCACCAAAAAAAACATTTAGCAGATAGGCCCCATAAATTAGAACCGCAAAGAACAGTATAAAAAACATTTTGAAAGTTATTGAAGATTTAGTGTAATTTACCCCCACTTCTGCAGCATATTAGAGGCATGCATGTGATTTTAAAAATTAACACACAGCTTTTTCCCCTAACAAATTGGCCTATTTATGCGTATCTTACGGCTATAGAAATACTTTCGTTCGAAACTCCATATACAAACAGACGGCAACATCTAGCCTTGTGCAATAACCATACTGAGCAAGCACGTGCCTCACACGTGCCCCTTGTACTAGTATATTACTAAAAATGCCAACAGCTGCTGACTCATCAACCAATTTCATTCTCATAAGATTAGCTTCTAAGGGGGTGTTTGTTTCAACTGTTTTTTGGGATATAGGTGGGATATGGATGAAAAAGTGGATTTTTGTGGGTTTTAGAATTCCATAACTCATGTTTGTTTCAAAAAAAAATTTAGGATATCAAATACCAAAATAATAAAAAAGTAATTGTTTTTAGAATTTGTAAAATCCTCTCTTTGAGAGGGGATTTAGGGTGAATTTCTGACAACCAAGCTCCAGGTCATCAAAACTCTAATTGATATCCCAAAAGTTGTATCTTCCGCTCCCGCTACCCAACCCTAGACTCACCGCTGCTGCTTGCTTCCTTCCTCTTTTACCCGCCTCCTCTATTTCCCGATAAGCAAACTTTTTCTTCGTGGCCATTTGGGCGGAATCTTAAGCCGCTGCCTCCATTTCTGTTGTATTTATCATTTGGAAGAAGATCTGATTGGGGGTTCAGGCGATTTTGTGGGATTCGTCATTTCTAGGGTTGCAGGCGATTCTTTCACACCGCTAAGGTAAATCTCTCACCCTCTCTTTTCTATTTTGAACTACCATTGATTCTAGGGTTTTATTGATTCGATTTGGGGGTGTGATTTGGGTGTGTACTGTAATTGGGGGTGGTTTGTTGTGGGCTTGTTTGTTGTTTGTTTCTGTTGTGGGTTTGCTTGGGGTTTTTTGGTTGGGTTGCTTGTTGTGTTTGTTGCTGGTTTGCCATGACCGTTGGTTGCATGTTTGTTGTGTTTGCGGGTTTGCTTGTGGGATTGTTGTGGGTCTACTTGCAGTTTTGTTACTGGTTTGCAATGGCCGTTGGTTGCATGTTTGTTGGGTTTGCGGGTTTGCTTGTGGAATTGTTGTGGGTCTACTTGCAATCTCTTTGTTTTACCTGCTGCTCTGCTGTTTATTTGAGCTTGGTTTTGTTGTGGGTTTGCTTGCTGTGTTGGTTTGCTTGCTGTGTTGGTTTGCTGTGTTGGTTTGCTTGTTCTATTGAAAATAATTGTGTTTGTCTTTTGTGGGAGGTAAGCTCACCAACGGTTTTTATTTTCACCATCCATTATTTGGGTAATCCATATCTTTGTTTGCTACAACTCAAGATTTGAAATTCTAAAAATTGTAATGCTAGAATTTGAGTTTGAAACAAACAAAAGATTACAAATTATAGTATTTGGGATCCCACAATACTTATGAAACAAACTAAGTTTATGGAATCCCAAAACATCATAAAAATTTTTTGAATTTGAAATCCCATGATGAAATCCATATTCATAACTTTTGGGATTTGAAACAAACACCCCCTAATGTGATTTGACTGAAAAAAACCCCTGAAGATCCCCAAGCAATATCTCTATCATGAGGGTACAACTCACTGAATTAGTAAGAGAAATCAAATTAACTAGAGAACCAATTAATTTGACTCTCAAAAGGAATATGCCATTCCCAAACACAACTATAGTGGAATGAATGCCATTGACTCGTAGATTGATTGGTTTGTCAATATGAGAATTGTGAAGCAAAAAAGAGGAGGTGTGTGGTCTGACTTTCTTTTGAAATTGTGCTAGAGTATGTCTCTTTCTTTTTGTATGGATCTAGATAAGTATAACTGATGATATGATTGGTTTTCTACTTTTCTTTAGTATGAATTGAAAAATATTTTTTGTGTGATGTAACATTTTTTTCCCTGGTTTATTTTGGACAAGTTGCTTCTGTAGACAAGTCCACCTCAGGCCCGACTTTACTATCGATGCCAAATTAGACATTTTTAATGAAAGACCAGCATTTCAAGGCACGCGACGCCGACATGAGAAAGTGAAAATTTTAGTTTATCAGAGTTTTTTAATTTTTTTTCATGCTTGCTTAATCTTCACAATAATTTTAAGCTAACAGTTACTGGACACCGAAAAAATAACGCATTTGGTAAATAACTCCCGGATTTGTCGCTCTCTATTTCTCCATTTATCTCGCTGCCACTCGCGACAGGAGTATTACTGCCAAATTCGTAATTAAGTTACACTTCAGGGGCAGTTATAGAGAGTTTTTGTTTCTATTGTTAAGGCTTTTTTTTTTTGGGGGTGGGGGTGGGGGGGCGCGGGGGGGGGGGTAACCCAACAATTACCCTTTAGAAAAATAACTCACCCTCACATATAATGGGTACCTCAAAAAGAATTCGTAATCATTAGATTATCGTTGACTTCTATCAAGTTCTTCCATCATTCTTTATTTCATTAGTCTTGTTCCTTGAGTCAAAATCTATCTTTCAATTATTCCTTATTGCTTTTGTGCACTTCAATGGGAGAAAAAAAAAATGAAAATTGAAACTATTAGTAGGTAAATAGATGTGAAACAAAAATGTATAAGATTTGAATAAAAATTAAATTATAATAAGAGGTAAATAAAACTACAATTCTACCCTTAAAATAAATATTCAAAAAAAATCTCTTTTTCGGAGTAGCCAAGCAGGACTCTAATTTTAAAGCATTATATATTGTTTAGGGCGGTTTAGGATTCCTAGAAGTGTGGTTCACATGATCAAAAACATGACTTCTTTTAAAAGATAAATTAGCGTATACTCCAAAGGCAAACTCAAAGACCTTAAACTCACCATAGCTTGACACGTCAGCAACAGGCTTCACAAATTGTCAGTGTGACACATTAGCTTCAAAAATATTCAACTTGTGGACAAGGATCTCAGTCGTTCAATGTCACCATGTGCTTTATCTTACCCATTAATCTATATCCAATATCTATACTACTATATAACGATCCACTTGAAGGCAGTCTAAAAAAATGGATGAGTGATGGACATGCCTCTTTTAAACTATGGTTGAAAGGGTAAAGTGTAATTTAACAAAAAAGATTTCGTCCCTATATTGTTTCTAGAACATTTTATCCATTTTACCATAAGCATAGATAAAATCCACACAATTGAATATTCATTTTGTATCTTTTTTATTTCTAGAACATTTTAATCAATATTTTTTTATTAACATAGATAAAGCATAATTTTGTTTATAAACAAAAGCCTATATTATTATATAAAGTTTAATTAATCAAATCAAGGTACAAATAAAAAATAACGAATCAGAACTAAAATTTAAGAATGATTGTGGCCATAAAATATGACTCAAATGATAAATAATTCGAGGTGGATCATAAGACACTCACAAATTCAGATTTCCTCACTATTCACATCAAAAATAAATATATAAATAAATATATATTTCAATAACATCTGTTAAATAAAACTTTACTCTTTTTATTGAATTAATTTCCATAAACAAACACATAAAATTTTAAGCAGTCATTTCAATTGAGTTACACACAAAAGAATGTCATTATCAATATGGAATTGATTTCGAATTTTTTTGGCACGTGCATAATGCACGTGCATGTGATCTAGTTTATACTTTAAAAAATCAAATCCAAAATCAGTTAGGGGATATATTTTCATTCGCAGTTATCTTCATTTGTTTGCAAATTTAATCTTATGTAGATATTTAAGTGGCTTATTTTCAATTACCAAAAATCATTGATTTTTTTAAAAAATTAAAACAAAATGAGGGAAATAATATTTTGGGTATATTCGTTACCAAATATAATCTTATGAAAATCTTTAAAAATTCATAGATTTTTTAAAATCACAGTAAATAATACCTATATATAAATAATAAATAATAAGTAAAATAAAACCCAATCAGTAAAGATATTATGATAAATATAATAACAAATTGGTTAAAATTTAAAAGCCTATAATATTAGTTAACAAATATTTATGAAATTGTTGTAAAACTATAAACTAGAATAGAGAAAATAGACAAGAAGTAGAGAGAGTTTGAAGCAAGTATCTAGGCCAA